>CAWUFW010023562.1:0-73508 GCA_963921515.1 Calotriton arnoldi
CACCACAAATACCCCCACCACATATACCACCACCACCAATACTATCACCACCAATACCACCACCACCAATACCATCATCAATAACACATCCAATATCACCACCACCCACACCATCACCAATACCACCACCACCAATACCACCATCAATACCACCATCAAAACCACCACCAATACCACCACTAATACTACCACCACCAATACCACCACCAATACCACCACCACCAATACCACCATCAATACCACCACCAATACCACCACCAATACCACCACCAATACTACCAGCACCACCACCAATACCAATACCACCACCGCCAAAACAAATACCAATACCACCACCACCAATACCAATACCACCATCACTAATACCAATACCACCACCAATACCACCACCATCACCACCAATACCCCCACCACCAATACCACGACCACCACCAATACCACCACCAACACCAATTCCACCACCAATATCACAACCAATACCACCACAAACACCAATACCACCACCAATACCACCACCCCAATACCAACAACACCACCAATACCACAACCAATACCACCACCACCAATACCACTACCACCACCAATACCACCAACACCACCAATACTACCACCAGCACCAATACCACCCCTACCTCCACCACCAATACCACAACCACCAATACCACCACCACCAATACCATCAATAACACATCCAATACCACCAATGCCATCACCACCACCAATACCACCATCAAAACCACCACCAATGCAACCACTAATACTACCACCACCAATACCACCACCACCAATACCACCATCAATACAACCAGTACTACCAGCACCACCACCAATACCAATACCACCACCGCCCAAAAAATACCAATACCACCAATACCAATACCACCACCACTAATACCAATACCACCACCACCAACAATACCCCCACCACCAATACCACGCACCACCACCAATACCAATACCACCACCAATACTACCACCACCACCAATACACCACCAATACTACCACCACCAATACCAGCACTACCTCCACCACCAATAGCACAACCACCAATACCACCACCACCAATACCATCAATACCATCATCAATACCACCACCACCAATACCACCACCAATACCACCGCCAGCAATACCACCACCAATACCACCACCAATACTATCACCACCTCCACCAATACCACCTCTTCCTCCACCACCAATACCACAACCACCAATACCACCACCCTCAATACTACCACCACCAATACCACCACCACCAAGACCATTACCAATACAACTACCAATACCACCATCAATACCACCACCAATACCACCATCAACAGCACAATCAATACCACCACCAATACCACCACTAATACTACCACCACCTCCGCCAATACCACCATCACCACCAATACCACCACCACCAATACCACCAATACCACCACCACCAATACCAACACCACCAATGCCAATACCACCACCACCAATACCACCACCACCAATACCAATATTAGCACCAATACCAGTACCACACCCACCACCAATACCAATACCACCACCACCAATACCACCACCAATACCAATACCACCACCACCAATACCAACAATGCCACCACCACCAATACCACTACCAATACCACCACCAATACCACCACCACCACCAATACTACCACCACCACCAATACCACCCCTACCTCCACCACCAATACCACCACCACCAATACCACAACCACCACCAATACCACCACCACCAATATCACCACTACCAATATCAACACCACCACCACCACCAATACCACCAATACCACCACCACCACAAATACCAATACCACCACCACCACAAATACCCCCACCACATATACCACCACCACCAATACTATCACCACCAATACCACCACCACCAATACCATCATCAATAACACATCCAATATCACCACCACCCATACCATCACCAATACCACCACCACCACCAATACCACCATCAATAGCACCATCAAAACCACCACCAATACCACCACTAATACTACCACCACCAATACCACCACCAATACCACCACCAATACCACCACCACCAATACCACCACCAATACCACCACCAATACTACCAGCACCACCACCAATACCAATACCACCACCGCCAAAACAAATACCAATACCACCACCACCAATACCAATACCACCATCACTAATACCAATACCACCACCAATACCACCACCACCACCACCACCAATACCCCCACCACCAATACCACGACCACTACCAATACCACCACCAACACCAATACCACCACCAATATCACAACCAATACCACCACAAACACCAATACCACCACCAATACCACCACCCCAATACCAACAACACCACCAATACCACAACCAATACCACCACCACCAATACCACTACCAATACCACCACCAATACCACCACCACCACCAATACTACCACCAGCACCAATACCACTCCTACCTCCACCACCAATACCACAACTACCAATACCACCACCACCAATACCCCCACCACCAATACCACCACCACCAATACCATCAATAACACATCCAATACCACCAATGCCATCACCACCACCAATACCACCATCAAAACCACCACCAATGCAACCACTAATACTACCAACACCAATACCACCACCACCAATACCACCATCAATACCACCAGTACTACCAGCACCACCACCAATACCAATACCACCACCGCCAAAACAAATACCAATACCACCACCACCAATACCAATACCACCACCACTAATACCAATACCACCACCACCAACAATACCCCCACCACCAATACCACGACCACCAACAATACCAATACCACCACCAATACTACCACCACCAATACACCACCAATACTACCACCACCAATACCAGCACTACCTCCACCACCAATAGCACAACCACCAATACCACCACCACCAATACCATCAATACCATCATCAATACCACCACCACCAATACCACCGCCAGCAATACCACCACCAATACCACCACCAATACTATCACCACCTCCAACAATACCACCTCTTCCTCCACCACCAATACCACAACCACCAATACCACCACCACCAATAACACCACCACCAATACCACCACTACCAATACCACCACCACAAAAACCAATACCAATACCACCACTACCAATACCAATACCACCACCACTAATACCAATACCACCACCACCAATACCCCCACTACCAATACCACCACTAATACCACCACCAATACCATCATCAATACCACCACCACCAACACTACCACCAATACCACCACCACCACCAATACTACCACCACCACCACCAATACCAGCACTACCTCCACCACCAATACCACAACCACCAATACCACCATCAATACCACCACCATCACCACCAAACCCACCACCAATACCACCACCAATACCATCACCACCACCAATACCACCACCACCACCAATAACCCACCAATACGACCACCAATACCACCACCAATAACACTACCACCAATATCACTACCAATACCACCACCAATACCACCACCAATACCCCCACCACCACCAATACCACCACCAATACTATCACCACCAATACTATCACCACCAATACCACTACCACCAATATCACTACCAATACCACCACCAATACCACCACCAATACCCCCACCACCACCAATATCACCACTACCGATACCAACACCACCACAACCACCAATTCCACCAATACCACCACCACCACAATACCAATACCAGCACCACCAATACCCCCACCACCAATACTACCACCCTCAATACTACGACCACCAATACCACCACCACCAATACCACCACCACCAATACCATCACCAATACAACCACCAATACCACCATCAATACCACCACCATCACCAATACCACCATCAATAGCACCATCGATACCACCACCAATACCAGCACTAATATTACCACAACCACCACCAATACCACCATCACCACCAATACCACCACAACCAATACCACCAATACCACCACCACCAATACCACCACCACCAATGCCAATAACACCACCACTAATGCCAATACCACCACCACCAATACCCCCACCACCAATACCACCACTAATACCACCACCAATACCATCACCAATACCACCACCACCCATACCACCACCACCAACACTACCACCAATACCACCACTACCACCAATACCACCACCAATACTACCACCACCACCACCACCACAATACCAATACCAGCACCACCAATACCCCCACCACCAATACCACCACCCTCAATACTACGACCACCAATACCACCACCACCAATACCAATACCATCACCAATACAACCACCAATACCACCATCAATACCACCATCACCAATACCACCATCAATAGCACCATCGATACCACCACCAATACCAGCACTAATATTACCACAACCACCACCAATACCACCATCACCACCAATACCACCACAACCAATACCACCAATACCACCACCACCAATACCACCACCACCAATGCCAATAACACCACCACTAATGCCAATACCACCACCACCACCACCAATACCCCCACCACCAATACCACCACCACCAATACCAATATCGGCACCAATACCAGTACGACACCCACCACCAATACCAATACCACCACCACCACCACCAATACCACCACCAATACCAATACCGCCATCAAAACCACCACCACAAATACCAACAATGCCACCACCCCAATACCACCAACACCACCAATACCACCACCAATACCACCACCACCAATACCACTACCACCACCAATACCACCACCACCAATACTACCACCACCACCAATACCACCCCTACCACAACCACCAATACCACCACCACCAATACCACCACTATCAATACCAACACCACCACCACCAATACCACCACCACCAATACAAATACCACCACCACATATACCCCCACCATATATACCACCACCACCAATACTACCACCACCAATACCACCACCGCCAATATCATCATCAATAACACATTGAATACCACCACCACCACCACCAATACCATCACCAATACCACCACCAACACCAATACCACCATCAATAGCACAATCAAAACCACCACTAATACTACCACCACCAATATCACCATAAATACCACCACCACCACCAATACCACCACCAATACTACCACCAACACCACCAATACCACCAGCATCACCACCAATACCAATACCACCACTGCCAAAGTAAATACCAATACCACCTCCACCAATACCAATACCACCACCACTCATACCAATACCACCACCACCAATACCACCACCACCAATACCATGACCACCACCAATACCACCACCAATAACACCACCACCAATACCACCACCAATACTACCACCACCATCACCAATACCAGTACAACCTCCACCACCAATACCACCACCACCAATACCACCAATACCACCACCAATACCACCACCACCAATACCACCACCAATACTACCACCACAAACACCAATACCAGCAATACCACCACCACCAATACCACCACTACCATCACCAATACCACCACTATGACCAATACCACCACCAATACCACCACCAATACCACTACCCATACCACCAGCAATACCACCACCAATATCACCACCACCACCAATACTATCACCACCACCACCAATACCACCTCTTCCTCCACCACCAATACCTCCACCAATACCACCACCACCAATAACACCACCACCACCAAAACCACCACCACCAATACCACCACAACCAAAAGCAATACCACCACCACCAATACCAATACCACCACCACTAATACCAATACCACCACCAATACCCCCACCACCAATACCACCACCACCACCACCAATACCACCACCAATACCATCACCAATACCACCACCACCAATACCACCACCACCAACACTACCACCAATACCACCACCACCACCTATACCATCACCAATACTACCACCACCAATATCATCACCAATACCACCACAAATACCACCACCACCACCAATACCACCACCAATACCACCACCAATACCATCACCAATACCACCACCACCAATACCCCAATACCACCACCAATACCACCACCAATACCATCACCACCAATACCACTACCGATACCACCACCAATACCACCACCAATACCACCACCAATACCACCCCCAATACTATCACCACCAATACCACCTCTAACTCCACCAATACCACTACCAATACCCCCACCACCAATACCACCACAACCACCAATACCACTACCACCACCAATACCACCACCAATATCCCCACTACCGATACCAACACCACCACCAACACCAATTCAACCAATACCACCACCATAATAACAATATCACAATCACCAATACCCTCACCACCAATACCACCACCACCAATACCACCACCACCAATACCATCACAACCACCAATACCACCATCAATGCCACCACCATCACCAATACCTCCATCAATAGCACCATCAATACCACCACCAATACCATCACTAATACTACCACCACCAATACCACCATCACCACCAATACCAACACCACCAATACCACCACCACCAATGCCAATACCACCACCACCAATACCACCACCACCAATACCACCAATACCAATATCAGCACCAATATCAGTACTACACCCACCACCAATACCAATACCACCACCAATACCAATACCGCCACCAATACCACCACCAATACCAACAATGCCACTACCACCAATACCACCACCAATACCACTACCAATACCACCACCAGTACCACCACCACCACCAATACCCCCACTACCAATACCAACACCACCACCAATACCACCACCAATACCACAAATACCCCCACCACATATACCACCACCACCAATACTACCATCACCAATACCACCACCACCAATACCATCATCAATAACACATCCAATACCACCACCACCACCAATACCATAACCAGCACCACCACCACCACAACCAATACCACCATCAATAGCACCATCAAAACCACCACCAATACCACCACCAATACTACCACCATCACCACCAATACTACCACCATCACCACCAATACTACCAGCACCACCACCAATACCAATACCACCAAAACAAATACCAATACCACCACCACCAATACCACCACCACTAATACCAATACCAACACCAATACCACATCCACCACCACCAATACCCCCACCACCAATACCACAACCACCACCAACACCAATAGCACCACCAATACCACCACAAACACCAATACCACCACCAACACCACCAATAGCACCACCAATACCACCAATACCACCACCAATACTACCACCACCACCAATACCAGCACTACCTCCACCACCAATAACACAACCACCAATACCACCACCGATACCACCACCACCACCAATACCATCAATACCAATACCATCACCAATACCACACCCACCACCAATACCACCACCACCCATACCACTACCAATACTACCACCAATACCACCACCATCACCAATACCACCTCTACCTCCGCCACCAATACCACAACCACCAATCCCACCACCAATACCACCACCACCAATAACACCACCACCAATACCACTACCACCAATACCACCACCACTACCACAAATACCACTACCACCACCAATACCAACAACTATACCAACACCACCAATTCCACCATTACCATCACCACCACAATACCAATACCACCACCACCAATACCCTCACCACCAATACCACCACCCTCAATACTACCACCACCAATATCACCACCAATACCACCACCTCCAATATCATCACCAATACAACCACCAATACCACCACCACCACCAATACCATCACCAATACCCCCATCAATAGCACCATTAATACTATCACCAATACCACCACTAATACTACCACCACCACCACCAATAGCACCACCACCAACAATACCACCACCACCAATACCACCACTACCAACACCACCACCACCACCAATACCACCACCAACACCGATACTACCACCACAAATACCCCCACCACCAATACCACCACCACCAAAACCACCACCACCAATACTACCACCACCAATAACACCACCACCACTAATGCACAAGTTACTAACTTGTGTAACGATATATCTGTAAGAGACAGTAGTTAGTGACAGATTCCTTACCTTAGAATATCCCCAGGCGTCAGGCTGGATCCGGAAAGTTTTGCGTAGCAGTACCCTTGCGCGTCGGTAGGCGGCGGCGTGCGGCTCCGCGTCCATCGTCGGGATCGCCGGGATGACGTCGCGGGCAGTACTTAGACACCGCCCCTGCGTGCTGACGTCAGTTCTGTACACGACTTTCCACGCCAGGAACGCAGAGCCATGCAAGAAGCTGACATAGGTGTCTGAAAAATTGGGCCCTGAAAGGGATGTCCTTAACCCTAGAAATCAGTTCGCAGAACGGGGAGGATGGGTGGGGCGGTAAGGAATCTGTCACTAACTACTGTCTCTTACAGATATATTGTTACACAAGTTAGTAACTTGTGCATCTGAAAGAGACATGTTAGTGACAGATTCCTTACCTTAGAATAGATACCCCAGCAATACCAAACCCGGTGGTGGGTCTGCGAACAGATTCAGACAAGGAAGTCCCGGAGGACAGAACGGCCAAAGAAGCCGTCCCTCCGGACCTGGCTGTCAAGGCAGTAATGCTTGGTAAACGTGTGCAGCGAGGCCCACGTAGCTGCCTGACATATATCCTGTAGCGGAACACCGCAGCCTAAAGCCGTGGTAGCAGCCGTTGCCCTGGTAGAATGGGCACGCAGCCCAACAGGAGGCTCCTTCTTAGCCAAAGAATAGCAGGCTTTGATACACAAGATAACCCAGCGGGAGATGGTCCTCTTGTGTACCGCCCGACCTTTTTTGGCGCCCACGTAGCCAACAAAGAGCTGGTCATCCACCCGGAACTGTTGTGTGCGGTTGATGTAAAAGGAAAGCGCACGTTTTGGGTCCAGACGGTGGAGCCTCTCTTCCTCTCTGGAAGGATGCGGGGCAAAATGCTGGTCTGCCCAATGTGGAAAGCAGTAACCACCTTTGGCAAGAAGGACGGACGCGTCCTAAGAACAACCTTATCTGGATGGACAGACAGAAAGGGGGGCTTGCAAGAAAGAGCCTGGAGCTCACTCACCCGCCGAGCGGAGGTGATGGCCACCAGAAAGGCTGTCTTCAGAGTGAGAAGACGAAGAGGACAGTTATGCAGAGGCTCAAAGGGAGCGCACATTAAGAAAGTAAGTACCAAATTTAAGTCCCACTGAGGCATGACAAACGGAACAGGAGGAAAGAGGTGTGTAATGCCTATAAGAAACCTGTTAACAACAGGGGACTTGAAAAGGGAGGGCTGATCAGGAAGCCTGAGGAAGGCCGAGATTGCACAAAGATAGCCCTTGATGGTACCCAGGGCCGAACCCTGTTGGGCCAGAGAAAGAAGGAACAGAAGAACCTCAGAAAGAGGGGCAGAAAGGGGATTCACAGCCTTTGCTGTGCACCATGCCACAAACTTGTTCCACCTGCAGGCGTATACCACCTTAGTGGATGGACGCCTGGCTGCCAGAATCACATCACAAACTTCGGGAGGCAAGTCGAAAGGAATCAACTGCCGCCACTCAATCTCCACGCAAGCAGGTGGAGACTGGACAGGTTCGGGTGGAGGACCGTCCCCTGCTGCTGCGACAGAAGATCCTCCCGAAGAGGCAGACGGATCGGGGGATCGAGGCTCATACTGAGTAGCTCAGGATACCAAACTCTTCGAGCCCAGTCCGGAGCCACAAGGATGACTTGGGCCCGGTCGCGCCGAATCTTCTTCAATACTCTGGGTAGAAGTGGTATAGGCGGAAAGGCGTACAACAGACAGCAACTCCACTCGCGACGAAAAGCGTCTCCGAGCGAGTGCCGCCTTGGAAATTCCAACGCGCAGAACTGCTGACATTGCGCATTCTCTTCGGTGGCGAATAGATCTAACCAAGGCTCTCCCCACTGTAGAAAGAGTCCTTGCGCCACCTCCGAGTGAAGACGCCATTCGTGATCCATCATGCACCTGCGGTTGAGTTCGTCCGCCCTGGCGTTCAGGGAACCTGCCAGGTGTTGAACCATCAGGAATATGCCCTGATGTTCCAGCCATGTCCAGAGGCGCAGAGCCTCCTGACATAGGGTCCACGACCCCACCCCGCCCTGTTTGTTGCAGTACCACATGGCGGTGGTGTTGTCTGTGAACACCTGCACCACCTTCCCTTTGACAGAGGGAAGGAATGCCTTGAGTGCAAGTCGGATCGCCCGGAGCTCCAGAAGGTTGATATGGAGCCGGGACTCCGCCGGAGATGAGAGGCCTCTGATCTCCGCCTCTCCCATGTGACCGCCCCATCCCAGAAGGGACGCGTCCGTCACAACTGTGTGCTCTGGCTGGGGAAGGGAGAGGGATCTGCCCATGACCCACTGCCGGTTCAAGAGCCACCACTGCAACTGTTGTGCAGTCCCCTCCGAGATCTGGAAGTGATCGGACAGGTTGCCCTGATGCTGCGCCCACTGGAACTTCAGGTCCCACTGCAGAGCCCGCATATGCCATCTGGCATGATCGACCAGCAGGATGCAGGAGGCCATGAGGCCCAGCAGCCTCAGGGTCATCCGTACCGAAACCCAGGATAGTGGCCGAAAGATCGGAATCATAGCCTGAATATCCCGGACTCGCCGTTCGGGAGGATAGGCCCGAAACTGCGTCGTGTCCAGAACTGCTCCCATGAAAAGGAGCTGTGGAGAAGGAATCAGGTGCAACTTCGGCACGTTGATGGAGAACCCCAGCGAGTGCAGGAGTTCGGCCGTAGTCTGGAGGTGGGAGACGACTGCCTGGGACGAGCCCGCCTTCAGCAGCCAGTCGTCGAGGTAGGGGAAGACTGGAACCCCTGCCCGGCGCAGATGAGCTGCGACTACCGCCATCACTTTCGTGAACACCCGAGGGGCGCTGGTAAGGCCAAAGGGGAGCACGGTGAACTGAAAATGCTCGAGGCCTACCGTGAACCGCAGGTAACGCCGGTGGGCCGGCAGGACGGGGATGTGAAAATATGCGTCCTGCAAGTCCAACGCTACCATCCAGTCTCCAGGGTCGAGGGCAGTCAAGACCTGAGCTAGGGTGAGCATCTTGAACTTCTCCTTCCGGAGGAAGCGATTGACGTTCCGGAGGTCCAAGATAGGACGAATGTCCTCCTTGTCCTTTTTGGGCACCAGAAAGTAGTGGGAGTAGCAACCACGTCCTACTTGTGGGGTCGGAACGTGCTCGATGGCCCCCTTGGCCAAGAGGGCCGCAACTTCCTTCTGAAGAAGCACCAAGTGATCCCCTGACATGCGGTGGAATTGAGGTGGCATGGCTGGGGGATGGTCTCGAAGGGGAGGGAGTAGCCCCTTCGGACAATGTCCAAGACCCACCTGTCCGAGATGATGGCACGCCAGTGGTGAAGGTGATGGCGGACCCTGCCCCCTACTGGCGTGCTGTGGACCTGAAAGGAAGGACTAGGAGGGCTTGGAGGCCGCGGACGGGGCGGGGTTGGTGGCCTGACCCGCACGCTGGTTGGGGTGTTGGGAGAGGAACAGGGGGTCGCCTGGAGCAGGGCGATGGCGTCTGGCTACGTTCCTATCCACAGGAGCCCCTGTGGTGGGCTTGGACCAGGTGCCAAAAGAACGTCTGAAAGTGCCTCGTTGAACGGCAGCAGTGGCTCCGAGGAGGTAGCCGCCGGCTGAAGCACTTCCGTCAGGATGTTAGTCCTGACAGCCACTGTAGGCAACTGGAGGTGTAAGGCCTCAGCTGCTCTACGCAACACTGTTGCAAAGTTTGCTCCCTCCTCCGTTGCCATGAAAGGAGGAGTCAGCATGCCAGTGTCAGGGGAGGTGTCCAGACCACTGGCATCCCCAAGTTCCTCAGCCCAGTCCTGATCAAACTCACATTGGGCTGTGAGAGGGTCATCCGACCCCTCCCAGTTCTCTTCGTCCTCCAATTCAGGTTCAAAGTAAGGAGGAGGGACATGTGGGACCCAAGGTCTCATCGGCGCCGAAGCCGGCGTCGAGCGACGTCGGTCCGGCGCCGTGTCCGGATCCGGAGAGAACCGGGGCATTACGCCGCCCGGAGCCCCGGACGGTGTCAGGAACGGCACCGGAGAAATCGACGCCGGTGGAGGTGTCGTCAGGTCAACCGGCATCGATCGGGGTTGTGGCAGCGCCGGAGCCGGGGTCGAGGCCGGGGCCGGAGCCGGGGCCGGGACCGAGGCTGGCGTGACAGGTGGCGCCAGGACCGGAGTTGCCGGAGGCGCCGTAGGAACCCCATCAGGGCCCACGGGGCCCAAAGGCGCACCGGGGGGACCTTGAGGCCCGAAGAGGCGGGCCATGGCCGACAGGAACTTCTGTATCTCGGCCGGAGTCGCCGCCGAACCCGGAAAAGGGGGGTAATGCGGCGGCGGCGCCACAGGCACTCCCGGAGCCGCTGGGGCGGGGACGGTGCCGACAGGACCCTCAGCCGAGACGCGAGACGGGCGAGGGGAAGTCGTTGAGCGATGACGCTTTTTCGACTTCTTATGCTTCGACTTACTGGAGGAGTGCGAAGACTTGGACCCCGACGACTTATGAGGACTCCGCGACCGGCCCCTCGACCTCTCGCGTGACCGGGGCTTGGCGTGGCACGGAGCCGACTGCCGGACCTCGAGGAGCTTTCAAGACCGCTCTCGCAAAGCCTTCGGATGCAAGGCCCGGCAGTCGGGGCACGACTTGGGGTCGTGGTCGCGCCCGAGGCAGTAGAGACAATCCTGATGCGGGTCCGTGATCGACATCATTCGACCACAGGCGTCGCATGGCTTGAAGCCGGGCATCCCTACCGACACCTTCGGAGTCGAACGACTCGAGAAAACAGTGACAAAAATCACCCAAAAACGTAGTCAAAAAATGACTAGGGCACTGCTCTTCCCGGATCTGCGCTTACTGGCGCGGAAAAAGAAAGAACAGACGTCAGCGCGCAAGGGCGGCGTCTAAGTACTGCCCGCGACGTCATCCCGGCGATCCCAATGCCGACGACGGACGCGGAGCCGCACGACGCCGCCTACCGACGCGCAAGGGTACTGCTACGCAAAACTTTCCGGATCCAGCCTGACGCCTGGGGATATTCTAAGGTAAGGAATCTGTCACTAACATGTCTCTTTCAGATACTACCACCACCAATACCATCACCAATACCACCACCAATACTATCACCAATACCACCACCACCAATACCACCATCAAAACCACCACCAATACCACCACTAATACTACCACCACCAATACCACCACCAATACTATCACCAATACCACCACCACCAATACCACCATCAAAACCACCACCAATACCACCACTAATACTACCACCACCAATACCACCACTAATACCACCATCAATACCACCACCAATACCACCACCAATACTACCACCATCACCACCAATACTACCACCACCACCACCACCAATACCACCACCACCAATACCACCAAAACCAATACCAATATCACCACCACCAATGCCAATACTGTAGTGTAGTTCCTATTTCCCTAATAGGCTCTGCGCATTGGAATAATATACCCTATAGATTCGACATAGGACTGAGGTCAGTATGTCCCTATCGAGTATATTAAACTTAATTACTTTGTGCCAGCTAACTCAGAGGCCACTAGAAACTCCTTGTAAACAAGAAGGGAGTTGTTTCTGGCAACCGCATAAACATGACAACTTTGTTTCCCTTTAGAATCGGAACACTCTCAGAATCGTGGAAACAATAGATAACAGTTTCACTCAGCTAATAGTGCATGCTTAGTTTCTTCAGAGTTACACAGAAAGAATAGACGGGCGTTTCAATAAAAAGGATTTATTGAACAGTCTTGTTTCTCGTGTAAGAGATATGAGCTGTTATGATCACAAGACAGTATGCGAGATATATAATGTACAGCATAAGCAGTAGAAAGAAACAATACTCCGCTAGCATTATCTTTTAGCTATGACACATATATTCATATACATAAATAATATAAGCTAAAAATGCGAGTACTCATACGATGCTTCTCTAAGCTAGTTCTATCCCAGTGTACCTAACCTAGCCTAGGTGTAGGGCAAGGTAAGAAGTAGGTGAAGTATTCTATAGTATGGTATACTCAGAGTCGGGTATGCCAAGAGTCCCTCTAGGTTCTAGTCAGCTCCATACCTTGAGAATGAGAGAGGTGGGAATCTCCTTCCGGATCTCGAACTCTAACACCCCGCGAAGAGAGTCAGAACACTGGGAGCTGGATTCTCTGCGAGCAGGGATGACAGCGTCTCTTCTCAGTGCGTCCGGCCGGGATACGGGCTCCTCTGAAGTCGAGGTCTCCTCCAACTTGCTTGGGCAAGGGAAGGTATATTTATACCTGGTAGGTGCCTTGGAATGTTAGCATTGACGTGAAGTCGGACAGAGGAGTGAACCCTTAAGGAATAGTGGTTCATGCATATTAGATTAGTTCTTGGAGAAATCAATAATCCTGTGCTGGGCTTAGGGTTTGGTTTCTAAGAACTCGTTGTGACATTGGGGTGGACGGATGTCGGTGACCATGCCTGTATTTGGAGTGCATGGCTAATGCCTAAATAAGGACTGGGATCTTATGCCTATATAAGGGCAATGCGAATTGTGCCTATATAAGGACATGTTTCAGGAAAACCTATATACGGACACCTAAAGCGGAATACAACACCCACTCCACTTTCGAATGAACGATAATACTAAATGCTAAACATGAAATGCTAAACATTAAACTGAGTACCACATGTTGCTAAAAACATTTCTAAAAGCATATTAAAAGAAGTTTTTTAAAAGAAACTGCTGATAAAACATGTAACGCAATAGGTACTGTACATTTTATAGTATTTTTTCATTCTAGACATATATCATAAATAAAATGCAACTTGAATGAATAAACAGAAATATATACATATGACGAAATGGTTGACAAGTATTTCAAAAAATCACAGCCACTTCATAACATGGTACTAAAATGAAATTATAGTAAAATAAGGTGACATTGTGTCCCTGGAAGTATTCAAAGAAGTCCGTTTTATATGAATAGTTCTACTGTAAGCAGATTGAGTTGCCATGTATTTTCAAAAAATAAAGAAAAAGAAAAAGTTAAATTTTAGGAAGAGTTCCAAGTTTTGAAAATATGAAGGCCAAATTCATTGCGTCCCTGGTACACTGTGAGCCGAATCAATGAGAGCATCGCCTTCAGCATAAGATGCCGAAGCAATGTTCGCGTCCGTTGTTACCTGTGTGCCTGTTGATCCATCTCGTACCTCAGCAGGAAGTGTCCGTGAGATCTCAATGAATGCCGTCATCAGGATTGGTAGCCTCTGGGGACAACACAGAGCATGGGCCGTTATCGGGTCCAGCAGAGTATTGATATCCGTTGGCATGACTGATGGGAGTGTTAGACAGGTGTCTAGCACGCATTCTTCACCGCAAAGCAGGCAGCGTAGAACAGGTAAGATGCAATCTTGCCAGATTGGTCTAAATGACAGGAACCATGTTGTATTAAGTTCCCGTAGACGAGGCATGACCAAAGGTTGCACTATGCGCTCACGACACTTCCGTTCTAGGAGAGCTTTCTCCACATCGCTCGGAGTGATGTCGGTGGATAGGCTTGCCATAGCGTAGTAGTAGGAATAGGAAAAGGATTCCTGCAACAAGTGCTACAATTAATGGCACACCACCAAACACCGAATGTGCGAAATTTGGGATGATTCCAGGACTGCCTGGAAAGGTGTTAACATTCCTGAACAGATGGTCTTAAATACATGTACAATCCCGCTCGTATCAGACATGTTTAAGATACGTCCCATCATTTCTACGAAATGTATAGGGCAGTTTGTACGAATTAGAGCCTGTATCTCAGCCGAAGTCCTTGCAATTTGTAAATCATAGATTTCTTTGGCCGAGGTCAAAGGCACGGTCTGTTGTAAAAGCATGGCTTTCATTCTGCTTAAAGTATCAAAACGTATAAAAGAAACATTCAATGAAGGCCATAGAGGCGACTCCCTGACTGTGTCTATTGGGGGAACAATACTTGCATACAACAAGTAACCCTGGAGTCGACCGTTACCAGATATGGGATGCCTGGCAACATGCCACAGCAACTCTGATCATTCAACATGAGGTAACTCCCGTTAGAAAGTTGGCCAAACGTTGGATTAATCACAGTAGCCGGTGTGCCCTGCTGGTGGCAGGACAAATTTGCCACAGAACTATTACAAGCCCCGTGTAAAGAAATGTCCTGACATATGAGTGAACCGCTTAGTGCATTTTCACAGTGTGTACCGCTTAGAAACACTTCACGATCCCCACTCCAACATCTGTATTCGTAAGGTAAATCCCAGGATGTCTTAATGTATTCTTTACCCAACCTTTCATATTTGCCTGCTTGCATTTGTTTGAGACAATACTGAAACTGAAAAGTAGTGACAGGCAGAGTTATTTTGCCATGGATAAGCCATTCTGTAGCTAGTTTTTCTGCTACCGTAAATGGTAATTTTTCGAGTTTTCAATGCTCAGCACTGTATACTTTGCTCCCCTTTGTGCCAGTTCGATCTGTTTATCCGTTAGATTGTATTCTGCAAACAGAGACGACGTGTTAATAAAATGCCAAGGCAAATAGCCCGCACGCAAAGATTGCAGCGTCCAGCCTAATGACATAATAGAACGTAACTGAGATTGGCCTTGTTGTAACATGGCTAAATCTTGTTCCAGTATGTCAATAGCAGAGGATACAATGTTGTCCAATGAATAAATTGTGGATGATAAAGTTGTTAACCCATTGTCGACCACAGAGAGAGATTTCTCTAAGTTGATACGATCAAGTTCACGTATTCGTTCTGCGGCCTCTGCCTGTGAAACCTTCCATACTTCATTATAAGCAGCATAAATGCCGGCATATATGAAACGTTTTTGACGCGGTTTTCTTGGTCCTAGCAATTATTCACTAAGGTCTGCATCTTCTTTAAGTAAAGATAAGTGTTGTTTCACATCCTCAAGTGTAGATTTTTGTAGCCAGTCGAGGCACAATTTTCCTACACTGTATGTTGTTACTACCCCCGGATGTTGTCGTTGAACATAACGTGGGTCTGGCCTATGGATAGTAAAGCCCTGTCTTCTATTCAGGAATCTTTCTTGACAGATGTTTGTGTCTGTGGGCCAGAGCAACCATTTTCTCCAATAAGGATCTGTTCTGTTGGTTTGTAGTATTGTGTCTACTGTGACCGCTCCCTGTGTGGTGTTATTACTTTCAGGTGTTGGTACAGAAGGTGTCTTCATGTCTTTGATCTTGGCTAAACCAAGGCAAGACGTTTGTTGCACAGTGTCATTCAAAAACATTATTTGCTGAGGGATGATACATGCTCTATGCTTATGTATTGTCTGGTTTGGATACAGGAAACAAAGGATTGTTCATTGAGGAGGTGCATGTTTCAATCACCCCTTGGTATTCAAGTTGATCTAAGATCTCCCTGACCTGTTTTTTAGCTTCTTGCTTTATTGGGTACTGCCTTTGTGCAGTAGGTTCATTTTTTAGATGTATTTTGTGGTGAGGTGAGTCCTCATCCCATCCTACATGATTTTTATATAATGCTGGGGCCTGGGCAACTGCCCATTTCCTGGCATAAGTATATTTTAGGTGGATTGGAATATGGTTGGAGAAGGCTGGCATAATAATGTCCTCACCATGTGGGCACTCCCTGACAAAGTGTGGTGGCCAGTCTTTTTCTGCTAGAAGTATATCATAACCCCTTGAAAGTTTCTCCCAAAAGAGTGTTTTCACTTTTCTTGGTATGTCTCCCTCCATTCGGAGTGTTATTTCATATAACTTTTGTGGAGCACTAACCCTGGTGTCTACAGTCTCTACTGTGATGTACTCATTCAAGTCCACTATCTCCAGAAGTTCCTTCAGGTTCTGGCGATCTATTGTGACTTCTGCTGCACTCTCCAGCATTGTCTGAGCCCATTCTCCGTTCTTGAGCTGTGTTCTCAGTATTCTCGGCATGTCTGATCTTCAGACCTGCTACCTTCTTTTTTGTGAATTGAGGTTTTGATTTATTTTTCTGAACGTGTTTGTCGTCTTTCGATTTCACGCGTTCTTCTCTGTGTTCCGACCGTCCTCTTCTTTCTGATGTCTGTGACGATATCTGAAAGGTACGAGAGGAACGTGTATCAGTATCTTGATACCTGTCAGGTTTTCTTAAATTATCCCTATTCCTGAGGTTATACCTCCTTTCAGAGGGCTCCTTTTGAGGAGACCTACCTCGGGATTGAGAACATCTCTCTTTTGAATTTTGTTTAATAGTTTCTCACTTCTTTTTAGAAGATGTAGGATTTTGTTTAATAGAGTCCTTCTCAGGACTTTCAGATAGTTTTGGCTTCAAAGGTTTTCCACCCAAACTATCTCTGCCTAATTCTGCATAAGATTGTTCTATTATTCTGGGTAGTTCATGTTGATGCTCTGTAACATCAAATTCCCTTAAGCGTTGGCGGATCGCCGCTGATGCTGCCTCCCCTTTAATATTAGATAATATTATTGTTGAGACCTGGTCGAAGTTTTTCAGTAATTTCATACCTAAATTCAGTATAGATGGCAGCAAAGACTGCGCCCCAAGTGGTGCAATCTTCCAGTTGTGGTGTGATCCCCATTGGTAAACAGATTGTTAGGATTCTGTGTTTCTCATAAGGGCTAGTATTTGGAAATACTGCTTCGATTTGAGTAATTTTTTTAGCTATCCAGAATGGAATTTGCTCACGTTTTGTGGGCATTTTACCCATGACTGCGTGTAAAGTCTGTGGAGTAATTTTTAGTGTATTCCCCTGATGAGGTGTTTGATTTGGAATGGTCATTGGTGGTTGGACTGTTAAAGTCCGCATGACATATTGGACTAATTGTCTGTAAATGTTTATTAACTCTTGTAGTTGAGTAAGTAATTCCTCATCTGACATTACATCGATGTCAGGATGAGGTGTGTAGCTGGCTAGAATCGGCCATGTTGCTCCTGGTCTACCTAGTGGACCGAGCCTGGTAATGTTTTTGTGATGTTTTAGGGCGCCTTTAAACCAGAGATGATGCTCCTGGTATGTGAGTGGAATTTCAATATCCTCGAAAGGAATATATTCCTCTGGTGGTTCATCTTCTTTAAAGAAGAGAAACACTTTTGTTATTGGATTTGATTCTGGGAATATTATCCATGAATAGAATACGTCTGTCTGAAAGGATTCGTCTGCCTCTATCACGAAAACTGCTCTACCACCTCTTGGTGGTAGGCCGTGCTTTATAAGTTTTAGAGTGATGGCTCTCCTTAAGTTTGGATGGATATTTATAACACCCTCATCGGTTTCATTTAAACCGGTAAAGTTAAAAGCTGTTACGACTGGGTCAGCTGTAGCTACACCGTTCTGGGTGTCATTGTCCCCGTGCATGGACCTTTGTTTTTTGAAAAATGTAGAACAAGTTTCAAGGAAACAAAAGATAAGGTGCACAATATTTTGGAACACTGTATCCTTCAACATTGAACAAACCAAACAGCTAATCTATAGTTTTTTTTTGTCCTATTTAGCTTTGGCGGATATTTAACCCTACCCACTCTAGACGTCTTATGGAGTATGTGAGTAGGGGTCTCTGAGAGAAAAGCACGACTGAGTTACTCAGTATCTAGCATTAAATTGGTGCCTTACCAAACCGTTGGGCGCCATATAGTGTAGTTCCTATTTCCCTAATAGGCTCTGCGCATTGGAATAATATACCCTATAGATTCGACATAGGACTGAGGTCAGTATGTCCCTATCGAGTATATTAAACTTAATTACTTTGTGCCAGCTAACTCAGAGGCCACTAGAAACTCCTTGTAAACAAGAAGGGAGTAGTTTCTGGCAACGGCATAAACATGACAACTTTGTTTTCCTTTAGAATCGGAACACTCTCAGAATCGTGGAAACAATAGATAACAGTTTCACTCAGCTAATCGTGCATGCTTAGTTTCTTCAGAGTTACACAGAAAGAATAGATGGGCGTTTCAATAAAAGGATTTATTGAACAGTCTTGTTTCTCGTGTAAGAGATATGAGCTGTTATGATCGCAAGACAGTATGCGAGATATATAATGTACAGCGTAAGCAGTAGAAAGAAATAATACTGCGCTAGCATTATCTTTTAGCTATGACACATATATTCATATACATAAATATTATAAGCTAAAAATGCGAGTACTCATACGATGCTTCTCTAAGCTAGTTCTACCCCAGTGTACCTAACCTAGGTGTAGGGCAAGGTAAGAAGTAGGTGAAGTATTCTATAGTATGGTATACTAAGAGTCTGGTATTCCAAGAGTCCCTCTAGGTTCTAGTCAGCTCCATACCTTGAGAATGAGAGAGGTGGGAATCTCCTTCCGGATCTCGAACTCTAACACCCCGCGAAGGGAGTCAGAACACTGGGAGCTGGATTCTCTGCGAGCAGGGATGACAGCGTCTCTTCTCAGTGCGTCAGGCCGGGATACGGGCTCCTCTGAAGTCGAGGTCTCCTCCAACTTGCTTGGGCAAGGGAAGGTATATTTATACCTGGTAGGTGCCTTGGAATGTTAGCATTGACATGAAGTCGGACAGAGGAAGACGTCAGGAATGAACCCTTAAGGAATAGTGGTTCATGCATAATAGATGAGTTCTTGGAGAAATCAATAATCCTGTGCTGGGCTTAGGGTTTGGTGTCTAAGAACTCGTGGTGACGTTGGGGTGGACGGATGTCGGTGACCATGCCTGTATTTGGAGTGCATGGCTAATGCCTAAATAAGGACTGGGATCTTATGCCTATATAAGGGCAATGCGAATTGTGCCAATATAAGGACATGTTTCAAGAAAACCTGTATACGGACACATAAAGCGGAATACAACATTACCACCACCACTAATACCAATACCACCACCAATACCACCACCACCAATACCCCCACCACCAATACCACCACCACCACCAATACCACTAATACCAGCACCAATACCACCACCACCAATACCACCAATACCACCACCACCAATACCACCACAACCAATACCACCACAAACACCAATACCACCACTACCAATTCCACTACCAATACCACCACCAACAATACCACCACCACCACCAATACTACCACCACCAATGACAGCACTACCTCTACCACCAATACCACAACCACCAATACCACCACCAATACCACTACCAATACCACCACCAATACCATCACCACCAATACCACCACCAATACCACCACCAATACCACCACCAGCAGCACCACCAAAACCCCCACCAATACCACACCAATATCAGCACCACCACCAATACCACCACCTCCAATACCATCACCAATACAACCACCAATGCCACCACCAATACCACCATCAATAACACCACCAATATCACCACTAAAACTACTACCACCACCACCAGTACCAATACCACAAATACCCCCACCACCAATACCACCACCACCAATACCACCACCACCACCAATAACATCACCAATACCATCACCAATACCACCACCAATACCACCACCACCAATACCACCATCAATAGCACCATCAAAACCACCACCAATACCACCACTAATACTACCACCACCAATACCACCACCAATACCACCATCAATACCACCACCAATACCACCACCAATACTACAACCATCACCACCAATACTACCACCACCACCACCAATACCACCACCACCAATGCCACCACCACCAAAACCAATACCATCACCAATACCAATACTACCACTACTAATACCAATACCACCACCAATACCACCACCACCAATACCCCCACCACCAATACCACCACCACCACCAATACCACCAATATCACACCACCACCAATACCACCAATACCATCACGAATACCACCACCAAACACCACCACCAATACCACCACCACCAATACCACCACAAACACCAATACCACCACCAGTACCACCACTAATACCACCACCACCAATTCCACTACCAATATCACCACCAATACCACCAGCACCACCAATACCACAACCAATACCAGCACTTTCTCCACCACCAATACCACAACCACCAATACCACCACCAATACCACCACCACCACCACCAATACCACCACCAACACCACCACCAATACCACCACCACCAATACCACTACCAATACCACCACCAATACTATCACCACCAATACCACCTCTACCACCTCTACCTCCACCACCAATACCACCACCACCAATACCACCACCACCACCAATACCACTACCACCACCAATACCACCACCACCACCACCAATATCACCACTACTGATACCAACACCACCACCACCACCAATTCCACCAATACCACCACCACCACAATACCAATACCACCACCACCAATACCACCACCACCAATACCACTACCCTCAATACTACTGTAGGAAGATGGAATCTGACTGCATGGTTGCCCCCACTTTTTTCCTGGTGTTTTGCTGGTTTTTGACTTAGTTTGGCTGGGATCCTGCTATTCAGGACCCATATCTGCTTTCCCCTTAAGTTGCCTGCATGTACTTTAGGTACACTCCAGATTGGATTCTGGGGTACCCTTATAAGTCCCTAGTATATGGTATACTATGTACCCAGGGCATAGGTACCCCAGAGGCCTCCCAGGGACTGCAGCATGTATTATGCCACCCCTGAGAGGCCATCCAAAATGACACAACAGGTCTGCTACAGCAGCCTGTGTAAGGTGGTGTATGCACCCCTTACTGAGATATAGGTTCCCTATATCTCTCCATATCACTGCACATGTAAACCTATCAGTCACCCCTATGGCAGGCCTTAACAATCCTGAAGGCAGGGTGCTGGGTTTCATGTGAGAGGGTGCTCATGCATGAGCAGAGCCCCTCTTCAGCTTTCGGAATCTTCATTCCGGGGTTGTTTGTGATGCAGCCAGACCATATACTCTTAAGTGCATTATAACCTCGCGGTAAAACCTAACTTGAGAATGGCTGCATGGAAACATGTCGTGTTTGGTGTCAAACACCTTGGAATCATACCTCCACCCCAGTAACTGGGGTGGGAGGTATGATTCCACCCTACTAGAGGGAGAAACATGGCACCACCGGTACACCCGGTACCAGCTTAACAGAACCCTGGCATCACAAAATGGATGCTGCAGCCACAGACACGAGTCTGCCCTCCTGCTGCGGGACGAAACTCCGGCAGGGGAGGCCTGGACAATAGGTTTCCTGTCACAGGGAGGTATGACCACCTCCCAGACAGGCTTTAGTGTATTGGGGCTGGGTGGGTGCACTCCAAGAGTGCTTTTAAGTCTGCACTGGGGGCACATTTGTTGTCCCTGTGCATAGTCCAGCTCACACTGGTTGCAGGGGCCACCAGCCCCTGCTCTGGCACGAAACTGGACAAAGGAAATGGGTGTAGCCACCCCTCTTCCTGACCCTCCCATAGGTGGGTCCCCAGAGTTTGTCCCACCCCTTTCTTGGGTATAAAGTAGGAACCCCTGACTACAGGACTTTAGATTACACCTGGACTAAACTCTGACACAGAAACCAAGTACTTCGACGATCTACACTATGCTGGATGACTGAAGAATCTCCCTTGGAGTAAAGGAGTTACTCCCCTGCAAGGCAGGCACCTTAACGCAACTGACCAGTTGGCATCTCCGAAGCTCCGATGGACTCCGAAGAATATTGCCACACAGGAGGTTGTTTTTCCGAGGTCTTAGAGGCCGATCTGTGCCCATAGCAAGTCTGAGGCCCGTATCCCTCGTGGTGACCGTGCAACCCGAACCCCTGGGCACCGCGTCCATTTGCAGAAGCATCAGCTTTCCGGTGACCCCTGAGGCTGAGCTTTGGGTTACTTGTAGCCCTGACCCCGAGCAGTAATTACGCCGAAGATTGCCAGCCTACACTCAACGAGTGTTCCGTGGGCCGCCATTTCATGATTCCTCTTGAGGTCCCTTCACGATCCGTGGTCCGTTGACCTGTGGGTCCTCAAGAAGGCAACTCTAACTTTGATTGGGCTTCCCTGGTTGCTCCAGACGTGCCCTGACTCTCCATTGCTTGGGGAGTCCCCAGGACCTTGCTGGTCCGCACAGAAACATCTTTTCTCTTCCTGCGTGGGTTGCTGTTGCCAAGGCTTGTTGTGTTCAATCCGAGCACCGACACCCCAGCACTCGACATCTGTCATGGCACAGCTCAAATCCGGCTCCTGGTCGTCTTTGACATCTCCGGGACCCCGTGGCTGCAGAGTCAAGCTTCACCTCTTCGCCCCTGAAGCACCTGACATAGGTGGGCATTCGATTGCTTCACTCCTGGTCACTGGCTAGTGACCCAGACTCTGTCCCCTCTGCTTTCAGGTTCTTCACATCTTCGATCCAGGCTTGGATCACCCCGGACACTTTTCTTCTTCACGGCAGGAGCACTTTGCAGCAGATCGCCATTGAAATCAACGACGATTCCCGACACCCTTTGACACCTATGCACCCGGCTCCCCTGGGTGAGGTAACTCGAGTACTACGGTGCTCCCATGGGTGTTGGCCCTAGAACCCCTTAAGTCTAAAGGGGTTTGCTCAAAGTCCTCTCCTAAGTGTCCTTTGCTTTAAAATTCCAACCGTGACTTTCCTCATAGAATCCTACGGCGCTCGCGGCTGTGTTCTCACACTGCACACGTCCCCCGTGGGTCTCCTGTGTCACTACCTTGGGTGGTTCCTTGGGGTCCCAGCGATTCTACGTGCTCTAGGCACTGTGTCTAGTCAAGTCGTGTTTCTTATACCCCTTTCTTAATATATGGTTTGGTCCCCCCTGGGGCCCATTGTATATTGTGCTATTTACTGTCGTTTTTATACTGTGATATTGTGTATCTTGGACTCTAATCTCATAAAGAGATTAGTAGTTAGGGGTTAGAAATAAATACATATATTTTATATATATACCTTGTGTGGTTCTCCTTTCATTTGGTCATTCAAGAGGTTATAATCTGGTAAACCAAGCTGCTTTACACTCCTTCAAGACTTAGCCTGAAGGCTGCTCTCCATAGCTACCACTGGGATAGCTTTCAATAAAGGTTGTCTTTAAACCTATCATCAATAAGGGTCGTTTGGACTGGTGCAAGGTGCCCACTATAACTAGTGGACAGCATATGCCAGGCCAACTTCACACACCCAGAAGATCCAGATCTCCTTCTCAGGAATCTAATCATTCTGATACGTCTATAGGGTCCTCTGCATCTCATAAAAGGGCATCCTCTTATGAGAAGAAATGCCAACTGCTTGAGTTTGAGAGAGCTAAGCCCAGAATCAAGAGAGAGCAATTGGCCTTAGACTGGGAATCCCTGGAGCTTCAGCGAGATTCTCAGAAGTTGGGGCTAGATCCCCATGGTGGCAGCAACAGTGTCCCTAGGAGTAGAGAAGAGACTCATCCCCATAGGAACCTGAACAAGATTGTCCCTCCCTACCAGAGTGGGGATGACATCCACAAATGGATAACTGCACTGGAGAGGGCCTGTAAAGTACAGAGGGTGCCTCAGGAGCAGTGGGCAGCAATCTTGTGGCTCTCCTTTGCAGACAAAGGTAGAGACAAGCTCCTCACTCTAAGAGAAGAGGATGCTGATAATTATAAAGTCCTGAAGAGTGCTCTGATTGATGGGTTTGGCCTGACCACTGAACAATACAGGTTAAAGTTCAGAGACACCCAAAAGGCACAGAATCAGGACAGGGTTTACTTTGTAGATTGTGCTACTAAGGCTCTGGAAGGTTGGATACATGGCAGCAAGGTGCATGACTTTTTAGGATTGTACAATTTGATTATGAGGGAGCAGATCCTTAATAATTGTCAAAAACAGCTTTTACACCAGTACCTGGTGGACTCTGATCTGACCTCTCCCCAAGAATTGGGAAGAAGGCAGACAAATGGGTCAGAACCAGAGTAAAGCCAAAGAATCAGGGTGGTGACCAGAAGAAAGATTCTTCTAAAAACCAAGAGAAAGGTGGGGATAAATCCAAGGATAAATCCACTGCAGGGCCCCAAAAGTCCTCTCCTGGGGGTGGGTCCCAAACTCCTTCCTCCCCTGAAAAGAAACCTTATTGCCATAACTGTAAGAAGCCTGGCCGCTGGAAAAATGACCCCAGTTGCTCACAGGCTGGCAATAAGGAAAATGTTCCTCCCAGCAATACTACCACTCCTCCTGGTACTACAAGTAGTAATCCCCCAGGTGGTAGTAATGCACCCAAAAGTTAGGTGCATTTTCATGGGGAACTGAGGTGGACCCCAGTTTATCAAGGTCCTCCTCACAGGCCTCCTTAGTCTGTGATGGTGGCATGGGATTTGCCACTTTTACTATGAGTCCCAATACCTTGGGCAAGTACAGACAGGAGCCCTTAATAAATGGTCAGAAAGCTGTGGCCTTCAGGGACACAGGGGCTAGTGTCACCATGGTGACAGGGAAACTAGTCCCCCTCAGCAGCTTTTATCTGAGGTCAAGTACCAGGTGACCAACATTGATGGTATCAGAACAGATTATCCCATGGCCATAGTCAATCTCAGCTGGGGAGGGGTCACTGGCCCAAAGAGAGTGGCAGTGTCCCCAAACTTGCCTGTAGATTGCCTGTTGGGCAATGATCTGGAGGTTTCAGCCTGGGCTGAAGTTGAATACCAGGCACATTTAAAAATGTTGGGCCTCTCTGAGAAGGTTGGTGGGGCTGTTAGGGCCTCAGCCCCATCCCAGGGAAATTTTGGAGAAGTGGAGCCTGAAAGAGTGGCCCACTCTACTCCACCAGAGAGCAGAAGGGTTGAAGAAAAGTCTTCTTCTCCCCAGACTATAGGTAAGGGTCCGCTTCCTCAGGGAACTGATCCTACCCCTAGTAAAGGAACTGCCCCAGAGGTGGTCAGGCCTGGCCTGGCAACACCCCTGATGGCAGGGGACCCTTCCAAGGTAGTCCCCAGTCTGGAGCAGGTAACCTGCCCCTCTCTACCCTCCCTCTGTCAGCCCAGGGCTGCAGAGGTCAGGGAGGTCAGTGGACCCCTAAGGGCTCCCTGTCCAGAGGAACCCCCTCATCCACAGATTAGGGGCACCCAGTCTAGTAGCCCTAGCATGGTGAAAATTCCTCAGCACACTGAGGGAACCCTCTTACCATTGGATAGGGACCTCCCCCAGATGGATTCTGTTGGGCAAAGGCAAACATGGGACCAAGTGGTTCCAAACCTACCATGTCCCTCCAGTGTTCCAACCAAAGGGACCCAACCCCCAGCTGTAGGCAGCAAGAGGTTGACCCTTAGGTTCAGATACAACTCAGTCATGGAAAGAAAGGCCTCCATGGTGACCAGTGATCTGAGGAAGCTGAGACCAACTTTATTAGGGCCTCACTTCTCTACTCAGACACCCCACCAGCCTTTTACTTTGCCAAAACACACCACAGGTAGTAATTCCAAATGGTGGAGATCATCCAATACCCTTGGGGTTAGGAATTGGTTAGTGGACCATAAGACAAGGGGTAACCATGTTAGTGCAGGTTCTTCCTTATATGGCCACTTAGACAATAAAGGCTCAACTGGACAAGGTTAGCCTTATCTCCTTTCGTTTGGGAGGTTATGTAGGAAGGTGGAATCTGACTGCATGGTTGCCCCCACTTTTATCCTGGTGTTTTGCTGGTTTTCGACATAATTTGGCTGGGATCCTGCTATTCAGGACTCCAGCCTATCTGCTTTCCCCTTAAATTGATTGAATGTACTTTAGGTACACTCCAGATTGGATTCTGGGGTACCCTTCTAAGTCCCTAGTATATGGTATACTATGTACCCAGGGCATAGGTACCCCAGAGGCCTCCCAGGGACTGCAGCATGTATTATGCCACCCCTGAGAGGCCATCCAAAATGACACAACAGGTCTGCTACAGCAGCCTGTGTAAGGTGGTGTATGCACCCCTTACTGAGATATAGGTTCCCTATAACTCTCCATATCACTGCACATGTAAACCTATCAGTCACCCCTATGATAGGCCTTAACAATCCTGAAGGCAGGGTGCTGGGTTTCATGTGAGAGGGTGCTCATGCATGAGCAGAGCCCCTCTGCAGCTTTCGCAATCTTCATTCCGGGGTTGTTTGTGATGCAGCCAGACCATATACTCTTAAGTGCATTATGACCTCGCGGTAAATGCTAACTCGAGAATGGCTGCATGGAAACATGTTGTGTTTGGTGTCAAACACCTTGGAATCATACCTCCACCCCAGTAACTGGGGTGGGAGGTATGATTCCACCCTACTAGAGGGAGAAACATGGCACCACCGGTACACCCGGTACCAGCTTAACAGAACCCTGGCATCACAAAATGGATGCTGCAGCCACAGATACGAGTCTGCCCTCCTGCTGCTGGACGAAACTCCGGCAGGGGAGGCCTGGACAATAGGTTTCCTGTCACAGGGAGGTGTGACCACCTCCCAGACAGCCTTTAGTGTATTGGGGCTGGGTGGGTGCACTCCAAGAGTGCTTTGAAGTCTGCACTGGGGGCATATTTGGTGTCCCTGTGTATAGTCCAGCTCAAACCGGTTGCAGGGGCACACAGCCCCTGCTCTGGCGCGAAACTGGACAAAGGAAATGGATGTAGCCACCCCTCTTTCCTGACCCTACCATAGGTGGGTCCCCAGAGTTTGTCCCACCCCTTCCTTGGGTATAAAGTAGGAACCCCTGACTACAGGACTTTAGATTACACCTGGACTAAACTCTGACACAGAAACCAAGTACTTCGACGATCTGCACTACGCTGGAAGACTGAAGAATCTCCCTTGGAGTAAAGGAGTTACTCCCCTGCAAGGCAGGCAACCTTAACGCAACTGACCGGTTGGCATCTCCGAAGCGCCGACGGACTCCGAAGAATATTGCCACACAGGAGGTGGGTTCCAGAGGTCTCTGAGGTCGATCTGTGCCCACAGCAAGTGTGAGGCCCGTATCCCTCGTGGAGACCGTGCAATCCGAACCCCTGGACACCGCGACCATTTGCAGAAGCATCAGCTTTCCGGCGACCCCTGAGGCTGAGCTTTGGGTTACCTGTAGCCCTGACCCCGAGCAGTAATTGCACTGAAGATTGTTCGCCTACACTCAACGAGTGTTCCATGGGCCGCCATTCATGATTCCTCTCGAGGTCCCTTCGCGATCCCTGGTCCATTGACCTGTGTGTCCCCAAGAAGGCAACTCTAACTTTGATTGGGCTTCCCTGGTTGCTCCAGATGTGCCCTCACTCTCCATCGCTTGGGCAGTCCCCAGGACCTTGCTAGTCCGCACAGAAGCATCTTTTCTCTTCCTGCGTGGGTTGCTGTTGCCAAGGCTTAATGTGTTTAATCCGAGCACCGACATCCCAGCACTTGACATCCTTCGTGGGACGGCTCGAATCCAGCTCCGGGTCATCCTTGACGTCTCCGGGACCCCGTGGCTGCAGAGTCAAGCTTCACCTCTTCGCACCTGAAGCACCCGACATCAGTGGGCATTCGATTGCTCCGCTCCTGGTCACTGGCTAGTGACCCAGACTCTGTCCCCTCTGCTTTCAGGTTCTTCACATCTTTGATCCAGGCTTGGATCACACCGGACACTTTCCTTCTTCACAGCAGCAGCACTTTGCAGCATGTCGCTATTGAAATCAACGACGATTCCTGACACCCTTTGACACCTATGCACCCGGCTCCCCTGGGTGAGGTAACTCGAGTACTAAGGTGCTCCTGTGGGTGTTGGCCCTAGAACCCCTTAAGTCTAAAGGGGTTTGCTCAAAATCCTCTCCTAAGTGTCCTTTTGCTTTAAAATTCCAACCGCGACTTTCTTCATAGAATCCTACGGCGCTCGCGGCTGTGTTCTCACACTGCACACATCCCCTGTGGGTCTCCTGTGTCACTACCTTGGGTGGTTCCTTGGGGTCCCAGCGATTCTACGTGCTCTAGGCACTGTGTCTAGTCAAGTCGTGGTTCTTATACCACTTTCTTAATATATGGTTTGGTCCCCCCTGGGCCCAGTGTATATTGTGCTATTTACTGTCATTTTAATACTGTGATATTGTGTATCTTGGACTCTAATCTCATAAAGAGATTAGTAGTTAGTGTTTAGAAATAAATACATATATTTTATATATATACCTTGTGTGGTTCTCCTTTCATTTGGTCATTCAAGAGGTTATAATCTGGTAAACCAAGCTGCTTTACACTCCTTCAAGATTCAGCCTGAAGGCTGATCTCCATAGCTACCACTAGGATAGCTTTCAATAAAGGTTGTCTTTAAACCTATCATCAATAAGGGTCATTTGGACTGGTGCAAGGTGCCCTCCTGTCCAAACTCGATTACGCCAATAGCCTCTACCACGGATCACCTTTGACGACCATGAAAAGACTACAACGGATTCAGAACTCGGCTGCCAGACTACTCTTACATATCAAACCGCGAGACCACATATCCCCTGCCTTGAAAGCCCTGCATTGGTTACCGGTTGCCAGAAGATCCACGTTCAAGCTGCTTTGTATCACCCACAAAGCAATACATGGAATGGGACCACTCTTCATCAGGAATAAAATCACCAAACACATTCAACAGAGGAACCTCCGCTCTAAAGGAGCATCTCGCCTCAAAATCCCAAGATACAAGAAAAAAACCATGGGTGGCACATCCTTCTCTGTTCAAGCAGCCAAACTATGGAACTCTTTACCCCCAACATAAGATCCACCGACAGCCACCTTATCTTCAGAAAACTACTCAAGAATTGGCTTTTCCCCACATAAGCACCATACGCAAACAGAAATTTACAGCATATCCCTCTGTATATAAGCATTTGTTTTCACTATAGACATGTACCTATCTTTGTGTATTGCTTTGTATAAACATGTACAATAATTATGTTGTTGAGAGAAAAAAATAATAATAATAATAATAATAATAAATAAATATAATCTTTGGTCTACATGTACTAACTTCCATTGTGCATCTATGTACCTTCCATGTACTTGGAACTGTGTGTCTCTGTAACTTTTCTCCTGAAAAAGCATATCCAATGCACTACCCTATTTCTCATCCTGTGCCTCTATCCATATCTTTAATCTGCATATACTTACCTCCTTTATGTATCTATATACTTTCAATGTATTTATGGATCTATATATTTATCACTTTCTTCTAATTTAGCATTTCCAAGGCACTACCCTAGTTCTCAGCCTATACTTATCTCAATATATCTTCTAGCCCAACCTTCTGACTCATCTCAAACTTCTTTCTACTACTCTTTCCAATGCACTACCCTATCTCTCATCCTATACATCTATCAATATATCCTCTACATCCACACTCATTTATCCCAAACCCCATACCACTACTATGACCACCAAAATAACCCTTTCTAGACTCTCGCCTACTCTACCCTCCTTGCATCATCGGACACCTCTTTTACTATACCGATGCCCTAAAACAAACCTTTCTAAACTCCTCCCTGACTCCTCCCCTCAAACCCCCTTCTCCCCCTCCTACTGCTAAGACCTATAAAATTTTTTTTTTTTAAAATCCTTCACTCTTTTATCCCTCCACTATCCCACTATCCTTTTCAATCAGAATTAACAGTCTAACATATTCAATTTTCAACTATACTAATTCACCACTAATCCTTTATGGGTTCCAGAGTAGCGTGCTACTCGCCAATAAAGCGTCTCAACACCCCATCAGGGTTACAAGCGCTATATAAATGCAAACCTTTTTCCCTTTCTACCCTCCCCAACCCTTCTCAATCCAAATAACTGACTAACATATCCACCACTAAAATTACTTTCATGTTTCACCATAATAATTCAACACTAATACTTCTGGGTTCCAGAGTAGCGTGCTACTTGCGCTTCAAAACCCCATCAGGGGTAGCAAGCGCTATATAAATACAAACCTCTTTCCCTCTTCTATCCCGCCACCTACCCTTCTCTACCCAAATAACTGAATAACATGTCCACTAATCAAAGTTACTTCATTTTTTACTAGACTAATGTTCAACACTAATCCTTAATGGGTTCCGGAGTGGCGTGCTACTCGCCAGAAAAGCGCTTCAACACTCATCAGGGGTAACAAGTGCTATATGAATGCAAACCTTTCTTCCCTTTTATCCCTCCGCTATCCTTCTCACTCCAAATAACTGACTAATATCCACCACTGAAACTACTTTCATATTTTCACCATATTAATTCACCACTAATCCTTGATGGGCTTCCAGAGTAGCATGCTTCAACACCCCATCAGGGGTAACCAGCGCTATATAAATACAAACCTTTTTTCCTCCTCTATCCTTCTGCTATCATTCCAAATCCAAATAACTGCCTAACCTATCCATCACTTAAAATGTACTTGCATGTTTCACTATACTAATTCAACACTAATCCTCTATGGGTCCCGGAGTAGCGTGCTACTCGCCGAAAAGCGCTTCGACGCCTCGTCAGGGGTAGTAAGCGCTATATAAATGCAATTACAATACAATACAATACACTATAACTAGTGGACAGCATATGCCAGGCCAACTTCTCACAACTACCACCACCAATTCCACCACTACCAATACCATCACCAATGCAACCACCAATACCACCACCACCACCAATCCCACCACCAATACCACCATCAATAGCACCATCAATACCACCACCAATACCACCACTAATACTACCACCACCACCACCAATACCACCAATACGACCACTACCAATACCACCACCACCAATACCCCCACCACCAACACCAATACCATCACCAATACCACCACCACCATTACCACCACAACCACCAATACCAATACCGCCACCAATACCACCACCACCAATGCCACCACCACTAATACCACCACCCCCACCAATACCACCACCAATACCACCACCACCAATACCACTACCAATACCACCACCAATACCAACACCACCAATACTACCACCACCAATACCACTACCAATACCACCACCAATACCAACACCACCAACACTACCACCATCATCAATACTACCACCACCACCAATACCACCCCTACCTCCACCACCAATACCACAACCACCAATACCACCAATACCACCAATACCACCACAATACCAATACCACCACCACAAATACCCCCACCACCAATACCACCAATACCAACACCACAACCAATACCACCACCACCAATACCATCACCAATAACACCACCAATACCATCAGCAATACCACCACCACCACCAATACTACCACCAATACCAATACCACCACCACCAATACCACCATCAATACTACCACCAATACCACCACTAATACTACCACCATCACCACCAATACTACCACCACCACCAATACCACCACCCCCACCACCAATACCACGACCACCACCAATACCACCACCAACACCCCCACCACCAATACCACCACCAATACCACCAACAATACCACCACCACAAATACCACCACAAACACCAATACCACCACCAATACCACCACCAATACCACCACCACCAATACCAGCACTACCTCCACCACCAATAACACAACCACCAATACCACCACCACCAATACCACCACCAATACCACCACCACCAATATCACTACCAATACCACCACCAATACTACCACCACCACCAATACCACCTCTACCTCTACCTCCACCACCAATACCACAACCACCAATACCACCACCAATACCACCACCACTAATAACACCACCACCAATACCACCGCCACCACCACCAATACCACTACCACCACCAATACCACCACCACCTATACCAGCACCACCACCACCAATACCATCACAATACCAATACCACCACCAAAAATACCCCACCACCAATATCACCACCCTCAATACTACCACCACCAATATCACCACCACCACCAATACCACCACCTCCAATACCATCACCAACACAACCACCAATACCACCACCACCAATACCACCATCAATAGCACCATCAACACCACCACCAATACCACCGCTAATAATACCACCACCACCACCAATACTACCACCAATACTACCAATACCACCACCAATAACACCACCATCAATACTACTGCCAATACCACCCCTACCACCACCACCAATACCACCACTACCAATACCAACACCACCACCAATACCACCACCACCACCACCATCAATACCAATACCCCCACCACAAATACCCCCACCACCAATACCACCACCACCAATACTACCACAACCAATACCACCACAACCACCACCACCAATACCATCACCAATATCACCACCACCAATACCATCAGCAATACCACCACCAATACAACCATCAATAGCACCATCAAAACCACCACCAATACCACCACTAATACTACCACCACCAAAATACCACCACCAATACTACCACCAATACCACCACCACCAATACCACCATCAATACCACCACCAATACCACCATCACCACCAATACTACCACCACCAATACCACCATCACCAATACCAATACCACCACCACTAATACCAATACCACCAACACCACGAATACCATGACCACCACCAATACCACCACCAACACCAATACCCCCACCACCAATATCACCACCACCAATATCACCACCAATACCACCACCACCAATACCACCACAAAAACCAATACCACCACCAATACCACCACCACCAATACCACCAATACCACCACCAATACCTCCACCACCAATACCAGTACCACCACCTTTACCAATACCAATACCACCACCAATACCAATACCAACACCAATACCACCACCACCAATACCAATACAGCCACCAATACCACCACCACCAATGCCACCATCAATACCACCACCAAAACCACCCATACCACCACCAATACCACCAATGCTACCACCAGCACCACTAGTACCACCACCACCAATACCACCATCACCACCACCAACCAATGCCACCACCACCAATACCAACAATATCACCACCACCACCAATACCACCACCACCACCAATACCAAAACCAATACCATCACCAATATCACCACCAATACCACCACAAATACCACCACCAATACCACCAATGCCATCACCAATACCACCACCAATACCACCATCAATACCACCACCAATACCACCACCAATACCACCACCATCACCACCAATACTACCACCACCACTACAAAACCGATACCAATACCACCACCACCAATACCAATACTACCACCACTAATACCAATACCACCACCAATACCACCACCACCAATACCCCCACCACCAATACCACCACCAATACCACAAATACCATCACCAATACCACCACCACCACCAATACCACCACCAATACTACCACCACCACCACCAATACCAGCACTACCTCCACCACCAATACCACAACCACCAATACCACCACTAATACCACCACCAATACCACCACCAATACCATCACCAATACCACCACCACCAATACCACCACCACCAATACCACGACCAATACTATCACCACAAATACCACCTCTACCTCCACCACCAATACCACAACCACCAACACCACCACCAATACCACCACTACCACCACCACCAATACCACTACCCCCACCAATACTACCACCAATACCACCACCAGCAATATCACCACTACCGATACCAACACTACCACCACCACCAATTTTACCAATACCACCACCACCACAATACCAATACCACCACCACCAATACCACCACCCTCAATACTAACACCACCAATACCACCACCACCACCAATACCACCACCAAACCGCCATCACCACCACCAATACCGCCACCACCACCATTACCACCAATCCCACCACCAATACCACCATCAATAGCACCATCAATACCACCACCAAAACCACCACTAATACTACCACCACAACTACCATCACCACCAATACCACCACCACCAATACCAATACCACCACCACCAATACCACCACCACCACCAATACCCCGACCACCAAAACCAATACCACCACCAATACCGCCACCAATACCACCACCACTAATACAACCAATACCACCAATGCCACCACCACCAATACCACCACCACTAAAAATACCACTACCAATACCACCACCAATACCACCACCACCACCAATACTACCACCACCATCAATACCACCCCTACCTCCAACACCAATACCACTACCACCAATACCACCACCACCACCAATACCAACACTACCAATACCACCACTACCAATACCACCACCACCAATACCACCACCACCACCAATACCATCAGCAATACCACCACCACCACCACCAATACCACCACCACCAATACCACCATCAATAGCACCATCAAAACCACCACCAATACCACCACTAATATTACCACCTCAAATACCACCACCAATACTACCACCAATACCACCACCATCAATACCACCATCAATACCACCACCAATACTACTACCATCACCACCAATACTACCACCACCACCACCAAAACCACCACCACCAATACGACTAATACCAATACCACCACCAATACCCCCACCACCAATACCACGACCACCACCAATACAACCAATACAACCACCAACACCAATACCACCACCACCAATACCACCACCACCAATACCTCCACCACCACCAATACCACCACCAATACCACCACCACCAATACCACCACCACCACCACCAATACCACCAATACCATCACCAAAACCACCACCACCAATACCACCACCAATACCACCACAACCAATGCCACTACCAATACCACCACTAATACCACCACCAATTCCACCCCCAATACCACCACCACCAATAACACCACCACCACCAATAACACCACCACCAATACCACTACCACCACCAATACCACCACCACCTATACCACCACCACCACCACCACCAATTCCACCAACACCACCACCACAATACCAATACCACCACCACCAATGCCCCTACCACCAATACCATCACCCTCAATACTACCACCACCAATATCACCACCACCTCCAATACCATCACCAATACAACCACCAAGACCACCACCAATACCACCACCAATACCACCATCAATAGCACCATAAACACCACCATCAATACCACCACTAATACTACCACTACCACCACCAATACCACCACCAATACCTCCATCACCACCAATACCACCACCACCACCAATACCACCATCACCACCAATACCACCACCACCAATACCACCAATACCAACACCACCAATACCAATACCACCAAAACCAATACCACCACCAATACCACCACTAGCAATACCAAGACCACCACCACCACCACCACACCAATACCAATACAGTCACCTCAAATACCCCCACCACCAATACCACCACCACCAATACCACCACCACCAATACCACCACCACCAATACTACCACCACCAATACCACCACCACCACCAATACCATCAACAATACCACCACCAATACCATCACCAATACCACCAACACCACCAATACCACCATCAATAGCACCATCAAAACCACCACCAATACCACCACTAATACCACCACCAATACCACCACCAATACCATCACCAATACCATCATCAATACCACCACCAATACTACCACCATCACCACCAATACTACCACCACCACCACCAATACCACCACCACCACCAACAATCCCACCACCACCACCAATACCAAAACCACCACCACTAATACCAATACCACCACCAATACCACCACCACCAATACCCCTGTAGGAGAGTAGAATCTGCTTCTTATAGTTACCCCAACTCTTTGCTGATGTTTAACTGTTTTTCGACTTAGCCAGACTGAGGCCCTGCTAATCAGGACCCCAGTCTATCTGCTTTCTACTCTAAATTGATTGTAGGTACTTTAGGTACCCTCCAGATTGGATTCCGGAGTACCCCTATAAGTCCCTAGTATATGGTATACTATATACCCAGGGCATAGGTACCCCAGAGGCCTACCAGGGGCTGCAGAATGTATTGTGCCACCCCTGGGAAGCCTTTTAAAATGACACAACAGGTCTGCTACAGCAGCCTGTGTAAGGTGGTATATGCACCCCTTACTAAGATATAGGTTCCCTATATCTCTCCATATCACTGCACATGTAAACCTATCAGTCACCCCTATGGCAGGCCTTAACAATCCTGAAGGCAGGGTGCTGGGTTTCATGTGAGAGGGTGCTCATGCATGAGCAGAGCCCCTCTGCAACTTTCGGAATCTTCATTCTGGGGTTGTTTGTGATGCAGTCAGACCATATACTCTTAAGTGCATTATGACCTCGCAGTAAATGCTAACTCGAGAATGGCTGCATGGAAACATGTTGTGTTTGGTGTCAAACACCTTGGAATCATACCTCCACCCCAGTAACTGGGGTGGGAGGTATGATTCCACCCTACTAGAGGGAGAAACATGGCACCACCGGTACACCCGGTACCAGCTTAACAGAACCCTGGCATCACAAAATGGATGCTGCAGCCACAGACACGAGTCTGCCCTCCTGCTGCTGGACGAAACTCCGGCAGGGGAGGCCTGGACAATAGGGGCCTGATTCACAGAACCAACTTACGTCAAAAACGTAAAGTTAGTGCCTTTTGGTATTCACAGAATACACTTACTCATTTTGGTATTCACAGAATGAACTTACTCATTTCGGTATTCACAGAAGTTAGTAGTCCTAACTTTAGGACTCCTAAATGCCTTCTGTGAATACCGAAAGTCTTAAAGTTAGGATTTTCTCAGTTTAGGAGTAGTAAAGTTAGGACTCCTAACTTTAGGACTCCTAAATGCCTTCTGTGAATACAGAAAGTCTTAAAGTTAGGATTTTTCTCAGTTTAGGAGTAGTAAGGTTAGGACTCCTAACTTTAGGACTCCTAAATGCCTTCTGTGAATAAAGAAAGTCTTAAAGTTAGGATTTTTCTCAGTTTAGGAGTAGTAAAGTTAGGAGTCCTAACTTTAGGACTCCTAAATGCCTTCTGTGAATACCGAAAGTCTTAAAGTTAGGATTTTTCTCAGTTTCGGAGTAGTAAAGTTAGTAAAGTTAGGAGTCCTAACTATAGCTTGTGTGGTTCTCCTTTCAATTGGTCATTCAAGAGGTTATAATCTGGTAAACCAAGCTGCTTTACATTCCTTCAAGACCACTAGGATAGCTTTCAATAAAGGTTGTCTTTAAACCTATCATCAATAAGGGTCGTTTGGACTGGTGCAAGGTGCCCACTATAACTAGTGGACAGCATATGCCAGGCCAACTTCTAACAACCACCACCACAACCAATACCACCAATACCACCACCAATACCACCACCAATACCATCACCAGTACCACCACCACCAATACCACCACCAATACCACCACAAACACCAACACCACCACCAATACCACCACTAAAACCACCAGCAACAATTCCACCACCAATACGACCACCAATACCACCACCACCAATACCACCACTAATACTACCACCACCACCACCAATACCAGCACTACCTCCACCACCAATACCACAACCACCAATACCACCACCACCAACAAAAATGCCACCATCAATACAATCACCAATACCACCACCACCAATACCACCACCAATATCCCCACCAATACCACCACCATTACCACCACCACCAATACCACCACCCCCACCAATACCACCACCACCTCCAATACCATCACCGTTAATACCACCAACACCACCACCAACACCACCACCAATACCACCATCAATAGCAACATCAATACCACCACCAATACCACCACTAATACTACCACCACCACCACCAATACCACCACCACCAATACCACCACCACCAATACCACCATCACCACCAAAACCACCACCACCAATACCACCACCAATACCACCAGCAATACCACCACTACCAATACCAACACCACCACCACCAATACCACCAATAACACCACCACCACCAATACCAATACCACCACCACAAATACCCCCACCACCAATACCACCACTACCAATAACATCACCAATACCACCACCAATACCATCACCAATGCCACCACCACCAACAATACCAATACCACCAGTACTAATACCAATACAACCACCAAAACCACCACCACCAATACCCCCACCACCAATACCAGAGCCACCACCAATACCACCACCACCACCAATACCACTAACACTACCACCACCACCAATACCACCAATACCACCACCAAAAAATGCCACCAATACCATCACCAATACCACCACCACCAATACCACCACCAATACCACCATCAATAGCACCATCAAAACCACCACCAATACCACCTCTAATACTACCACCACCAATACCACCACCAATACCACCATCAATACCACCACCAATACCACCACCAATACTACCACCATCACCACCAATACTACCACCACCACCAATACCACCACCAATGCCACCACCACTAAAACCAATACCAATACCACCACCACCAATACCAATACTACCACTACTAATACCAATACCACCACCAATACCAACGTCACCAATACCCCCACCACCAATACCACCACCACCAATACCACCACCAATAAGACCAATACCACCACCAATTCCACTACCAATATCACCACAAATACCACCACCAATACCACCACCACCACCAATACCACCACCAATACCAGCACTACCTCCACCACCAATACCACAACCAGCAATACCACCAGCAATACCACCACCAATACCAATACCACCACCACCACCAATACCACCACCAATACCACCACCAATACCATCACCAATACCACCACCATCAATACCACCATCACCACCAATACCCCCACCAATACTACCACCACTACCAATACCACCACCAATACCACCACCACCCCCAATACTATCACCAATACCACCACCATCAATACCACCATCACCACCAATACCCCCACCAATACTACCACCACCACCAATACCCCCACCAATACCACCACCACCAATACCACTACCAATACCATCACCAATACAACCACCAATACCACCTCCAATACCACCACCTATACCACCATCAATTGCACCTTCAATACCACCACCAATACCACCATCACCACCAATACCACCAATACCACCACCAATACCACCAATGCCACCACCACCAATACCACCACCCCCACCAATATCACCACCAATACCAATACCACCACCAATAGCACCACCAATACCACCAATACTACCACCACCACCAATACCAACCCTACCTCCACCACCAATACCACAACCACCAATACCACCACCAATACCACCACCACCAATACCACCACCACCACCAATATCACCACTACCAATACCAACACCACCACCAATACCACCAATACCACCACCACAATACCAATACCACCACCACCAATACCACCACCATCACCAACACCACCACCACCAACACCATCAGCAATACCACCACCAATACCACCATCAATAGCACCATCAAAACCACCACCAATACCACCACTAATACTACCACCACCAAAACTACCAACAATACCACCACCGCCAATACCACCATAAACAATACCATCAATACCACCACCACCACCACCAATACCAATATCACTACCACCAATACCAATACCACCACAGATACCACCACCACCAATACCCCCACCACCAAGACCACGACCACCACCAATACCACCACCAACACCAATACCCACACCACCAATACCACCACAAACACCAATACCACCACCACCAATACCAGCACTACCTCCAACACCAATAACACAACCAGCAATACCACCACCTCCAATACCACCACCACCAATATCACTACCAATACCACCACCAATACCACCACCAATACTATCACCACCACCACCAATACCACCTCTACCTCCACCACCAATACCACAACCACCATTACCACCACCAATACTGCCAACACTAATAACACCACCACCAATATCACCACCACCAATACCACCACCACCACCACCACTACCATCACCAATGCCACCACCACCTATGCCAACACCACCACCACCACCAATTCCACCAATACCACCACCACCACAATACCACCACCACCACAATACCAATACCACCACCAATACCCGCACCCTCAATACTACTACCACCACCAATATCACCACCACCAACAATACCACCACCTCCAATACCATCAGCAATACAACCACCAATACCACCACACATACCATCACCAATACCACCATCAATAGCACTATCAATACCACCACCAATACCACCACTAATACTACCACCATCACCACCAATACTACCACCACTACCAATACCACTAATACCAATACCACCACCACCAATACCACCACCACTAATACCAATACCACCACCACTAATACCAATACCACCACCAATACCACCACCACCACCAGCAATACCCCCACCACCAATACCACCACCACCAATACCACCATCACCACCAATACCACCAATACCACCAATACCACCAATACCACCACCACCAATACCACCACCAATACCACCAGCAATACCACCACTACCAATACCAACACCACCACCACCACCAATACCACCAATAACACCACCACCACCAATACCAATACCACCACCACAAATACCCCCACCACCAATTCCACCACCACCAATACCACCACCAATACCACCACTACCAATAACATCACCAATACCACCACCAATACCATCACCAATGCCACCACCACCACCAATACCAATACCACCAGCACTAATACCAATACCACCACAGATACCACCACCACCAATACCCCCACCACCAAGACCACGACCACCACCAATACCACCACCAACACCAATACCCCCACCACCAATACCACCACAAACACCAATACCACCACCAATACCACAACCCCCAATACCAGCACTACCTCCACCACCAATAACACAACCTGCAATACCACCACCTCCAATACCACCACCACCAATACCACCACCACCAATATCACTACCAATTCCACCACCAATACCACCACCAATACTATCACCACCACCACCAATACCACCTCTACCTCTACCTCCACCACCAATACCACAACAACCATTACCACCACCAATACTGCCAACACTAATAACACCACCACCAATACCACCACCACCACCACCAATACCACTACCATCACCAATGCCACCACCACCTATGCCAACACCACCACCAATTCCACCAATACCACCACCACCACAATACCACCACCACCACCACAATACCAATACCACCACCAATACCCGCACCCCCAATACTACTACCACCACCAATATCACCACCACCAACAATACCACCACCTCCAATACCATCAGCAATACAACCACCAATAGCACCACACATACCATCACCAATACCACCATCAATAGCACTATCAATACCACCACCAATACCACCACTAATACTACCACCATCACCACCAATACTACCACCACTACCAATACCACTAATACCAATACCACCACCACCAATACCACCACCACTAATACCAATACCACCACCACTAATACCAACACCACCACCAATACCACCACCACCACCACCAATACCCCCACCACCAATACCACGACCACCACCAATACCAACACGAACACCAATACCCCCACCACCAATACCACCACCACCAATACCACCACCAATACCACCGCCACCAATACCGCCACCAATACCACCACCACCAATACCACCTCTACCTCCACAACCATTATCACAACCACCAATACCACTACCACTAATAACACCACCACCAATACCACCACCACTAATACCACCACCACCACCACTAATACCACCACCAAAACCACCACCACCTATACCAGCACCACCACCATTTCCACCAATACCACCACAATACCAATACCAAAACCACCAATAACCCCACCAGCAATACCACCACCCTCAATACTACCACCACCGATATCACCACCACCTCCAATACCATCACCAATACAACACCCAATACCACCACCAATACCACCACTAATACCACCATCAATAGCACCATCAATACCACCACCAATACTGCCACTAATACTAACACCACCACCACCACCAACACCATCAGCAATACCACCATCAATAGCACCACCAATACCACCACTAATACTACCACCACCAAAACTACCAACAATACCACCACCGCCAATACCACCATAAACACTACCATCAATACCACCACCACCACCAATACCAATATCACTACCACCAATACCAATACCACCACCACTAATACCAATACCACCACAGATACCACCACCACCAATACCCCCACCACCAAGACCACGACCACCACCAATACCACCACCAACACCAATACCCACACCACCAATACCACCACAAACACCAATACCACCACCACCAATACCAGCACTACCTCCACCACCAATAACACAACCAGCAATACCACCACCACCAATACCACCACCACCACCAATATCACTACCAATACCACCACCAATACCACCACCAATACTATCACCACCACCACCAATACCACCTCTACCTCCACCACCAATACCACAACCACCATTACCACCACCAATACTGCCAACACTAATAACACCACCACCAATATCACCACCACCAATACCACCACCACCACTACCATCACCAATGCCACCACCACCTATGCCAACACCACCACCACCACCAATTCCACCAATACCACCACCACCACAATACCACCACCACCACAATACCAATACCACCACCAATACCCGCACCCTCAATACTACTACCACCACCAATATCACCACCACCAACAATACCACCACCTCCAATACCATCAGCAATACAACCACCAATACCACCACACATACCATCACCAATACCACCATCAATAGCACTATCAATACCACCACCAATACCACCACTAATACTACCACCATCACCACCAATACTACCACCACCAATACCACTAATACCAATACCACCACCACCAATACCACCACCACTAATACCAATACCACCACCACTAATACCAATACCACCAACAATACCACCACCTCCAATACCATCAGCAATACAACCACCAATACCACCACACATACCATCACCAATACCACCATCAATAGCACTATCTATACCACCACCAATACCACCACTAATACTACCACCATCACCACCAATACTACCACCACTACCAATACCACTAATACCAATACCACCACCACCAATACCACCACCACTAATACCAATACCACCACCACTAATACCAATACCACCACCACCACCACCAATACCCCCACCACCAATACCACGACCACCACCAATACCAACACGAACACCAATACCCCCACCACCAATACCACCACCACCAATACCACCACAAACACCAATACCACCGCCACCAATACCGCCACCAATACCACCACCAATACCACCACCACCAATACCACCTCTACCTCCACAACCATTATCACAACCACCAATACCACTACCACTAATAACACCACCACCAATACCACCACCACTAATACCACCACCACCACCACTAATACCACCACCAAAACCACCACCACCTATACCAGCACCACCACCATTTCCACCAATACCACCACAATACCAATACCAAAACCACCAATAACCCCACCAGCAATACCACCACCCTCAATACTACCACCACCGATATCACCACCACCACCAATACCACCACCTCCAATACCATCACCAATACAACACCCAATACCACCACCAATACCACCACTAATACCACCATCAATAGCACCATCAATACCACCACCAATACCGCCACTAATACTAACACCACCACCACCACCAACACCATCAGCAATACCACCACCAATACCACCATCAATAGCACCACCAATACCACCACTAATACTACCACCACCAAAACTACCAACAATACCACCACCGCCAATACCACCATAAACACTACCATCAATACCACCACCACCACCAATACCAATATCACTACCACCAATACCAATACCACCACCACTAATACCAATACCACCACAGATACCACCACCACCAATACCCCACCACCAAGACCACGACCACCACCAATACCACCACCAACACCAATACCCACACCACCAATACCACCACAAACACCAATACCACCACCACCAATACCAGCACTACCTCCACCACCAATAACACAACCAGCAATACCACCACCACCAATACCACCACCACCACCAATATCACTACCAATACCACCACCAATACCACCACCAATACTATCACCACCACCAATACCACCTCTACCTCCACCACCAATACCACAACCACCATTACCACCACCAATACTGCCAACACTAATAACACCACCACCAATATCACCACCACCAATACCACCACCACCACTACCCTCACCAATGCCACCACCACCTATGCCAACACCACCGCCACCACCAATTCCACCAATACCACCACCACCACAATACCACCACCACCACAATACCAATACCACCACCAATACCCGCACCCTCAATACTACTACCACCACCAATATCACCACCACCAACAATACCACCACCTCCAATACCATCAGCAATACAACCACCAATACCACCACACATACCATCACCAATACCACCATCAATAGCACTATCAATACCACCACCAATACCACCACTAATACTACCACCATCACCACCAATACTACCACCAATACCAATACCACTAATACCAATACCACCACCACCAATACCACCACCACTAATACCAATACCACCACCACTAATACCAATACCACCACCAATACCACCACCACCACCAGCAATACTACCCCACCACCAATACCACCACCACCAATACCACCATCACCACCAATACCACCACCACCAATACCACCAATACCACCACCACCAATACCACCAGCAATACCACCAGCAATACCACCACTACCAATACCAACACCACCACCACCACCAATACCACCAATAACACCACCACCACCAATACCAATACCACCACCACAAATACCCCCACCACCAATACCAAGACCACCACCAATACCACCACTACCAATAACATCACCAATACCACCACCAATACCATCACCAATGCCACCACCACCACCACCACCAATACCACCAGCACTAATACCAATACCACCACCAAAACCACCACCACCAATACCAGGGCCACCACCAATACCACCACCAACACCAATACCACCACCACCAATACCACCAACACTACCACCACCACCAATACCACCAATACCACCACCACCAATGCCACCGATACCATCACCAATACCACCACCACCAATACCACCATCAATAGCACCATCAAAACCACCACCAATACCACCTCTAATACTACCACCAATACCACCACCAATACCACCACCAATACCACCACCAATACCACCACCAATACTACCACCATCACCACCAATACTACCACCACCACCAATACCACCACCACCACCACCAATGCCACCACCACTAAAACCAATACCAATACCACCACCACCAATACCAATACTACCACTACTAATACCAATACCACCACCAATACCAACGCCACCAATACCCCCACCACCAATACCACCACCACCAATACCACCACCAATAAGACCAATACCAATACCACCACCAATTCCACTACCAATATCACCACAAATACCACCACCAATACCACCACCAATACCACCACCAATACCAGCACTACCTCCACCACCAATACCACAACCAGCAATACCACCACCAATACCACCACCAATACCACCACCAACACCACCACCAATACCATCACCAATACCACCACCATCAATACCACCATCACCACCAATACCACCACCAATACCACCACCACCAATACTACTACCAATACCACCACCAATACCACCACCACCCCCAATACTATCACCAATACCACCACCATCAATACCACCACCACCACCAATACCCCCACCAATACCACCACCACCAATACCACTACCAATACCATCACCAATACAACCACCAATACCACCTCCAATCCCACCACCTATACCACCATCAATTGCACCTTCAATACCACCACCAATACCAATACCACCACCACCAATACCACCAATACCACCAACACCAATACCACCAATGCCACCACCACCAATACCACCACCCCCACCAATATCACCACCAATACCAATACCACCACCAATAGCACCACCAATACCACCAATACTACCACCACCACCAATACCAACCCTACCTCCACCACCAATACCACAACCACCAATACCACCACCAATACCACCACCACCAATACCACCACCACCACCAATATCACCACTACCAATACCAACACCACACCAATACCACCAATACCACCACCACAATACCAATACCACCACCACCAATACCACCACCATCACCAATACCACCACCACCAATACCATCACCAATAACACCACCAACACCACCACCATCAGCAATACCAATACCACCATCAATAGCACCATCAAAACCACCACCAATACCACCACTAATACTACCACCACCAAAACTACCAACAATACCACCACCGCCAATACCACCATAAACACTACCATCAATACCACCACCACCACCAATACCAATATCACCACCACCAATACCAATACCACCACCACTAATACCAATACCACCACAGATACCACCACCACCAATACCCCCACCACCAAGACCACGACCACCACCAATACCACCACCAACACCAATACCCCCACCACCAATACCACCACAAACACCAATACCACCACCACCAATACCAGCACTACCTCCACCACCAATAACACAACCAGCAATACCACCACCTCCAATACCTCCACCACCAATATCACTACCAATTCCACCACCAATACCACCACCAATACTATCACCACCACCACCAATACCACCTCTACCTCCACCACCAATACCACAACCACCATTACCACCACCAATACTGCCAACACTAATAACACCACCACCAATATCACCACCACCAATACCACCACCACCACCACCAATACCACTACCATCACCAATGCCACCACCACCTATGCCAACACCACCACCAATTCCACCAATACCACCACCACCACAATACCACCACCACCACAATACCAATACCACCACCAATACCCGCACCCTCAATACTACTACCACCACCAATATCACCACCACCAACAATACCACCACCTCCAATACCATCAGCAATACAACCACCAATACCACCACACATACCATCACCAATACCACCATCAATAGCACTATCAATACCACCACCAATACCACCACTAATACTACCACCATCACCACCAATACTACCACCACTACCAATACCACTAATACCAATACCACCACCACCAATACCACCACCACTAATACCAATACCACCACCACTAATACCAATACCACCACCAATACCACCACCACCACCAGCAATACCCCCACCACCAATACCATGACCACCACCAATACCAACACGAACACCAATACCCCCACCACCAATACCACCACCACCAATACCACCACAAACACCAATACCACCACCAATACCACCGCCACCAATACCGCCACCAATACCACCAATACCACCACCAATACCACCACCACCAATACCACCTCTACCTCCACAACCATTATCACAACCACCAATACCACTACCACTAATAACACCACCACCAATACCACCACCACTAATACCACCACCACCACCACCACCACTAATACCACCACCAAAACCACCACCACCTATACCAGCACCACCACCATTTCCACCAATACCACCACAACACCAATACCAACACCACCACCAATAACCACCACCACCAATACCTACCACCACCAATACTACCACCACCGATACCACCACCACCACCAATACCACCACCTCCAATACCATCACCAATACAACACCCAATACCACCACCAATACCACCACCAATACCACCATCAGTAGCACCACCAATACCACCACCAATACCACCACTAATACTCAACACCACCACCACCAATACTACCAACTACCACCACCAATAACACCACCACCAATACTACCACCAACACCAATACCACCACCTACCACCACCACCACCACCACCACTACCAATACCAACCACCAACACCACCACCACCACCACCACCAATACCAATACCACCACCACCACAATACCACCACCACACAATACCACCACCACCAATACTACCACCACCACCACCAATACCACCACCACCAATACCATCACCAATAACACCACCACCAATACCATCAGCAATACCACCACCAATACCACCACCAATATCACCATCAATACCACCACAAATACCACCACCAATACTACCACCACCAATACCACCACCACCACAAACCAATACCACCAACACCAATACCAATACTACCACCACTAATACCAATACCACCACCAATACCACCACCACCAATACCCCCACCACCACCACCAATACCACCACCAATACCAGCACCACCACCAATACCACCACCACCACCAGCAATACCCCCACCACCAATACCACCACCACCAATACCACCATCACCACCAATACCACCACCACCAATACCACCAATACCGCCACCACCAATACCACCACCAATACCACCAGCAATACCACCACTACCAATACCAACACTACCACCACCACCAATACCACCAATAACACCACCACCACCAATACCAATACCACCACCACAAATACCCCCACCACCAATTCCACCACCACCAATACCACCACCAATACCACCACCACCAATAACATCACCAATACCACCACCAATACCATCACCAATGACACCACCACCACCAATACCAATACCACCAGCACTAATACCAATACCACCACAGATACCACCACCACCAATACCCCCACCACCAAGACCACGACCACCACCAATACCACCACCAACACCAATACCCCCACCACCAATACCACCACAAACACCAATACCACCACCAATACCACCACCCCCAATACCAGCACTACCTCCACCACCAATAACACAACCTGCAATACCACCACCTCCAATACCACCACCACCAATATCACTACCAATTCCACCACCAATACCACCACCAATACTATCACCACCACCACCAATACCACCTCTACCTCTACCTCCACCACCAATACCACAACCACCATTACCACCACCAATACTGCCAACACTAATAACACCACCACCAATATCACCACCACCAATACCACCACCACCACCACCACCACCAATACCACTACCATCACCAATGCCACCACCACCTATGCCAACACCACCACCAATTCCACCAATACCACCACCACCACAATACCACCACCACCACAATACCAATACCACCACCAATACCCGCACCCTCAATACTACTACCACCACCAATATCACCACCACCAACAATACCACCACCTCCAATACCATCAGCAATACAACCACCAATACCACCAAACATACCATCACCAATACCACCATCAATAGCACTATCAATACCACCACCAATACCACCACTAATACTACCACCATCACCACCAATACTACCACCACTACCAATACCACTAATACCAATACCACCACCACCAATACCACCACCACTAATACCAATACCACCACCAATACCACCACCACCACCACCAATACCACGACCACCACCAATACCAACACGAACACCAATACCCCCACCACCAATACCACCACCACCAATACCACCACAAACACCAATACCACCACCAATACCACCGCCACCAATACCGCCACCAATACCACCACCACCAATACCACCTCTACCTCCACAACCATTATCACAACCACCAATACCACTACCACTAATAACACCACCACTAATACCACCACCACTAATACCACCACCAAAACCACCACCACCTATACCAGCACCACCACCATTTCCACCAATACCACCACAATACCAATACCAAAACCACCAATAACCCCACCAGCAATACCACCACCCTCAATACTACCACCACCGATATCACCACCACCACCAATACCACCACCTCCAATACCATCACCAATACAACACCCAATACCACCACCAATACCACCACTAATACCACCATCAATAGCACCATCAATACCACCACCAATACCGCCACTAATACTAACACCACCACCACCAATACTACCAACACCACCACCACCACCATCAGCAATACCACCACCAATACCACCATCAATAGCACCACCAATACCACCACTAATACTACCACCACCAAAACTACCAACAATACCACCACCGCCAATACCACCATAAACACTACCATCAATACCACCACCACCACCAATACCAATATCACTACCACCAATACCAATACCACCACCACTAATACCAATACCACCACAGATACCACCACCACCAATACCCCCACCACCAAGACCACGACCACCACCAATACCACCACCAACACCAATACCCACACCACCAATACCACCACAAACACCAATACCACCACCACCAATACCAGCACTACCTCCACCACCAATAACACAACCAGCAATACCACCACCACCAATACCACCACCACCAATATCACTACCAATACCACCACCAATACCACCACCAATACTATCACCACCACCACCAATACCACCTCTACCTCCACCACCAATACCACAACCACCATTACCACCACCAATACTGCCAACACTAATAACACCACCACCAATATCACCACCACCAATACCACCACCACCACTACCATCACCAATGCCACCACCACCTATGCCAACACCACCACCACCACCAATTCCACCAATACCACCACCACCACAATACCACCACCACCACAATACCAATACCACCACCAATACCCGCACCCTCAATACTACTACCACCACCAATATCACCACCACCAACAATACCACCACCTCCAATACCATCAGCAATACAACCACCAATACCACCACACATACCATCACCAATACCACCATCAATAGCACTATCAATACCACCACCAATACCACCACTAATACTACCACCATCACCACCAATACTACCACCAATACCAATACCACTAATACCAATACCACCACCACCAATACCACCACCACTAATACCAATACCACCACCACTAATACCAATACCACCACCAATACCACCACCACCACCAGCAATACCCCCACCACCAATACCACCACCACCAATACCACCATCACCACCAATACCACCACCACCAATACCACCAATACCACCACCACCAATACCACCACCAATACCACCAGCAATACCACCACTACCAATACCAACACCACCACCACCACCACCAATAACACCACCACCACCAATACCAATACCACCACCACAAATACACCCACCACCAATTCCACCACCACCAATACCACCACCAATACCACCACTACCAATAACATCACCAATACCACCACCAATACCATCACCAATGCCACCACCACCACCAATACCACCAGCACTAATACCAATACCACCACCAAAACCACCACCACCAATACCCCCACCACCAATACCAGGGCCACCACCAATACCACCACCAACACCAATACCACCACCACCAATACCACCAACACTACCACCACCACCAATACCACCAATACCACCACCACCAATGCCACCGATACCATCACCAATACCACCACCACCAATACCACCATCAATAGCACCATCAAAACCACCACCAATACCACCTCTAATACTACCACCAATACCACCACCAATACCACCACCAATACCACCATCAATACCACCACCAATACCACCACCAATACTACCACCATCACCACCAATACTACCACCACCACCAATACCACCACCACCACCAATGCCACCACCACTAAAACCAATACCAATACCACCACCACCAATACCAATACTACCACTACTAATACCAATACCACCACCAATACCAACGCCACCAATACCCCCACCACCAATACCACCACCACCAATACCACCACCAATAAGACCAATACCACCACCAATTCCACTACCAATATCACCACAAATACCACCACCAATACCACCACCAATACCACCACCAATACCAGCACTACCTCCACCACCAATACCACAACCAGCAATACCACCACCAATACCACCACCAATACCACCACCAATACCACCACCAATACCATCACCAATACCACCACCATCAATACCACCATCACCACCAATACCCCCACCAATACCACCACCACCAATACTACTACCAATACCACCACCAATACCACCACCACCCCCAATACTATCACCAATACCACCACCATCAATACCACCACCACCACCAATACCCCCACCAATACCACCACCACCAATACCACTACCAATACCATCACCAATACAACCACCAATACCACCTCCAATCCCACCACCTATACCACCATCAATTGCACCTTCAATACCACCACCAATACCACCATCACCACCAATACCACCACCACCAATACCACCAATACCACCAACACCAATACCACCAATGCCACCACCACCAATACCACCACCCCCACCAATATCACCACCAATACCAATACCACCACCAATACTACCACCACCACCAATACCAACCCTACCTCCACCACCAATACCACAACCACCAATACCACCACCAATACCACCACCACCAATACCACCACCACCACCAATATCACCACTACCAATACCAACACCACACCAATACCACCAATACCACCACCACAATACCAATACCACCACCACCAATACCACCACCATCACCAATACCACCCCCACCAATACCATCACCAATAACACCACCAACACCACCACCACCAACACCATCAGCAATACCAATACCACCATCAATAGCACCATCAAAACCACCACCAATACCACCACTAATACTACCACCACCAAAACTACCAACAATACCACCACCGCCAATACCACCATAAACACTACCATCAATACCACCACCACCACCAATACCAATATCACCACCACCAATACCAATACCACCACCACTAATACCAATACCACCACAGATACCACCACCACCAATACCCCCACCACCAAGACCACGACCACCACCAATACCACCACCAACACCAATACCCCCACCACCAATACCACCACAAACACCAATACCACCACCAATACCACCACCACCAATACCAGCACTACCTCCACCACCAATAACACAACCAGCAATACCACCACCTCCAATACCACCACCACCAATATCACTACCAATTCCACCACCAATACCACCACCAATACTATCACCACCACCACCAATACCACCTCTACCTCCACCACCAATACCACAACCACCATTACCACCACCAATACTGCCAACACTAATAACACCACCACCAATATCACCACCACCAATACCACCACCACCACCACCAATACCACTACCATCACCAATGCCACCACCACCTATGCCAACACCACCACCAATTCCACCAATACCACCACCACCACAATACCACCACCACCACAATACCAATACCACCACCAATACCCGCACTCTCAATACTACTACCACCACCAATATCACCACCACCAACAATACCACCACCTCCAATACCATCAGCAATACAACCACCAATACCACCACACATACCATCACCAATACCACCATCAATAGCACTATCAATACCACCACCAATACCACCACTAATACTACCACCATCACCACCAATACTACCACCACTACCAATACCACTAATACCAATACCACCACCACCAATACCACCACCACTAATACCAATACCACCACCACTAATACTAATACCACCACCAATACCACCACCACCACCAGCAATACCCCCACCACCAATACCACGACCACCACCAATACCAACACGAACACCAATACCCCCACCACCAATACCACCACAAACACCAATACCACCACCAATACCACCGCCACCAATACTGCCACCAATACCACCAATACCACCACCAATACCACCACCACCAATACCACCTCTACCTCCACAACCATTATCACAACCACCAATACCACTACCACTAATAACACCACCACCACCACTAATACCACCACCAAAACCACCACCACCTATACCAGCACCACCACCATTTCCACCAATACCACCACAATACCAATACCAAAACCACCAATAACCCCACCAGCAATACCACCACCCTCAATACTACCACCACCGATATCACCACCACCAATACCACCACCTCCAATACCATCACCAATACAACACCCAATACCACCACCAATACCACCACTAATACCACCATCAGTAGCACCATCAATACCACCACCAATACCGCCACTAATACTAACACCACCACCACCAATACTACCAATACCACCACCAATAACACCACCACCAATACTACCACCAACACCAAAACCACCCTTACCTCCACCACCAATACCACCACTACCAATACCAACACCAACACCAATACCACCACCACCACCAATACCAATACCCCCACCACAAATACCCCCACCACAAATACCACCACCACCAATACTACCACCACCACCACCAATACCACCACCACCAATACCATCACCAATAACACCACCACCAATACCATCAGCAATACCACCACCAATACCACCACCAATATCACCATCAATACCACCACAAATACCACCACCAATACTACCACCACCAATACCACCACCACCAAAACCAATACCAATACCACCAACACCAATACCAATACTACCACCACTAATACCAATACCACCACCAATACCACCACCAATACCCCCACCACCACCAATACCACCACCAATACCAGCACCACCACCAATACCACCACCAATACATCACCAATACCACCACCACCAATACCACCACAAACACCAATACCACCACCAATACCACCTTTAATACCACTACCACTAATTCCACTACCAATACCACCACCAATACCACCAACAATACCACCACCAATACCACCACCAATACCACCACCAATACTACCACCACCACCACCAATACCAGCACTACCTCCACCACCAATACCACAACCACCAATACCACCACCAATACCACCACCAATACCATCACCAATACAACCACCACCAATACCACCAACACCAATACCCCCACCAATACCACTAACAATACTACCACCAATACCACCACCACCAATACCACGACCAATACTATCACAACCAATACCACCTCTACCTCCACCACCAATACCACTACCAATACCACCACCACCAATACCACCAATACCACTACCACCACCAATACTACCTCCACCAGCAATATCACCACTACCGATAGCACCACTACCACCACCACCTATTTCACCAATACCACCACCACCACAATACCAATACCACCACCCTCAATACTACCACCGCCAATACCACCACCACCACCACCACCAATACCACCACCAATACAACCACCAATACCACCAACAATACCACAACAACCACCAATCCCACCACCAATAGCACCATTAATAGCACCATCAATACCACCACCAATACCACCACTAATACTACCACCACAACCACCATCACCACCAAACCCACTACCACCAATACCACCAATACCACCACCACCAAAACCACCACCACCAATACCACCACCACCAATACCCCGACCACCAATACCAATACCACCACCAATACCACCACCACCAATACCACCACAACCACCAATACCAATACCGCCACAAATACCACCACCAATACCACCAATGCCACCACCACCAATACCACTACCAATACCACCACCAATACCACCACCACCACCAATACTATCACCACCACCAATACCACCCCTACCTCCAACACCAAAACCACAACCACCAATACCACCACCACCACCAATACCAACACCACCAATACCACCACTACCAATACCAACACCACCACCAACACCACCAATACCACCACTACCACTACCAATACCAAAACCACCACCAATACCATCACCAGTAACACCACCAATACCACCACCACTATCAATACCATCAGCAATACCACCACCAGCACCCCCAATACCACCACCATCAATACCATCATCAATAGCACCATCAAAACCACCACCAATACCACCACTAATACTACCACCACCAATACCACCACCGCCAATACCACCATCAATACCACCACCAATACCACCACCAATACGACTACCATCACCACCAATACTACCACCACCACCACCAATACCACCAACACCAAAACCAATACCAATACCACCACCAATACCACCACCACTAATACCAATACCACCATCAATACCACCACCACCAATACCCCCACCACCAATACCACGACCACCACCAATTCCACCACCAATACCACCACCACCAATACCACCACCAATACCACCATCAATACCACCACCAACAATACCACCACCAACACCAATACCACCACCACCAATACCACCACCAATGCCACAACCACCAATACCACCACCAATACCACCACCACCAATACCACCACCACCACCACCACCAATACCATCACCAAAACCACCACCACCAATACCACCACCACCGATACCACCACCAATACCACCACAACCAATACCACTACCAATACCACCAATACCACTACCAATACTATAACCACCACCACCAATACCACCTCTACCTCCACCACCAATACCACAACCACCAATACCACCACCACCAATAACACCACCACCAATACCACAACCACCAATACCACCACCACCAATACCACTACCACCACCAATACCACCACCACCTCCAACACCACCACCAATTCCACCAACACCAACACAATACCAATACCCCCACCACCAATACCATCACCCTCAATACTACCACCACCAATATCACCATTACCTCCAATACCATCACCAATACAACCACCAATACCACCACCACCACCAATACCACCATCAATAGCACCATAAACACCACCATCAATACCACCACTAATACTACCACCACCACCACCAATACCGCCACCGCCACCAACACCACCACCAATACCACCACCACCACCAATACCACCACCACCAATACCAACACCACCAATACCACCACCACCAATATTACCACCACCACCAATACCACCACCACCACCAATACCATCAACAATACCACCACCAATACCATCACCAATACCACCACCACCAACACCACAATCAATAGCACCATCAAAACCACCACCAATACCACCACTAATACTACCACCACCAATACCACTACCAATACCACCATCAATACCACCACCAATACTACCACCACCACCACTAATACCAATAGCACCACCAATACCACCACCGCCAATACCACCACCACAACTAATACCACCAATACCACCACCAATACCACCAATACCATCACCAGTACCACCACCACCAATACCAACACAAAAACCAACACCACCACCAATACCACCACTAATACCACCAGCAACAATTCCACTACCAATACCACCACCAATACAACCACCACCAATACTACCACCACCACAAATACCAGCACTACCTCCACCACCAATACCACAACCACCAATACCACCACCACCACCACCACCAAAAATACCACCAACAATACCACCACCAATACCACCACCACCAATACCCCCACCAATACCACCACCACCACCAATACCCCCACCAATACCACCACCAATATCACCACCACCACCAATACCACCACCTCCAATACCATCACCAATACAACCACCAATACCACCACCACCACCAGCAATAGCAACATCAATACCACCACCAATACCATCACTAATACTACCACCACCACCACCAATACCACCACCACCAATACCACCAAAACTAATACCACCAATACCACCACCACCAATACGAGCACCACCAATACCACCAATACCAACACCAATACCACCACCAATACCAATACTCCCAATACCAACAACACCACCACCTCCAATACCACCAATAACACCACCACCACCAATACCAATACCACCACCACAAATACCCCCACCACCAATACCACCTCCACCAATACCACCACCAGCACCAGCAATACCACCACCACCACCAATACCACCACAACCAATAACATCACCAATACCACCACCAATACCATCACCAATGCCACCACCACCACCAACAATACCATCACCAATGCCACCACCACCACCAATACCCATACCATCAGCACTAATACCAATACCACCACCACCACCACCAATACCCCCACCACCAATACCACGACCACCACCAATACCACCACCAACACCAATACCCCCACCACCAATACTACCAATACCACCACCAATACTACCAATACCACCAATACCACCAATACCATCACCAATACCACCACCACCAATACCACCACTAATACTACCAATACCGCCACCAATACCACCACCAATACTACCATCAATACCACCACCAATACCACCTCCAATACTACCACCATCACCACCAATACTACCACCACCACCACCAATACCACCACCATCAATGCCACCACCACCAAAACCAATACCAATACCACCACCACCAATACCAATACTACCACTACTAATACCAATACCACCACAAATACCACTGCCACCACCACCACCACCAATACCACCAATACCACCACCACCAATACCACCACAAACACCAATACCACCACCACCAATTCCACTACCAATACCAGCACTACCTCCACCACCAATACCACAACCAGCAATACCGCCACCAATAACACCAACAATACCACCACCAATAACATCACCAATACCCCCACCAATACCACCACCACCAATACCACTACCACCACCAATACCACCACCACCACCAATACTATCACCACCAATACCACCTCTACCTCCACCACCAATACCACAACCACCAATACCACTACCAATACCACCAATACCACCACCACCACCAATACCACTACCACCACCACCACCAATATCACCACTACCGATACCAACACCACCACCACCACCAATACCACTACAATACCAATACTACCACCACCAATACCACCACCCTCAATACTACCACCACCAATACCACCACTACCAATACCATCACCAATACAACCACCAATACCGCCACCACCACCAATCCCATCACCAATACCACCATCAATTGCACCTTCAATACCACCACCAATACCACCATCACCACCACCACCAATACCACCACCACCAATACCACCACCCTCAATACTACCACCACCAATACCACCACTACCAATACCATCACCAATACAACCACCAATACAACCACCACCACCACCAATACCACCATCAATTGCACCTTCAATACCGCCACCAATACCACCAATGCCACCACCACCAATACCACCACCCCCACCACCACCCCCACCAATACCACCACCAATACCACCACCACTAATACCACTACCAATACCACCACCAATACCACCACCAATAGCACCACCAATACCACCACCACCAATACTACCACCACCACCAATACCACCCCTACCTCCACCACCAATACCACAACCACCAATACCACCACCAATACCACCACCACCAATACCACCACTACCAATACCAACACCAGCACCATCACCAATACCACCACCACCACAATATTAATACCACCACCACCAATACCATCACCACCAATACCATCACCAATAACACCACCAATACCACCACCACCAATACCATCAGCAATACCACCACCAATACCACCACCAGCAATACCACCACCAATACCACCACTATCACTACCACCACCAATACCACCACCACCAATACCACCATAAACACTACCATCAATACCACCACTAATACTACCACCATCACCACCAATACTACCACCACCACCAATACCACCACCATCCAATACCAATACCACCACCACAATACCAATACTACCACCACCAATACCACCACCCTCAATACTACCACCACCAATACCACCACCACCACCAATACCACCACCAATACAACCACCAACAATACCACCACCACCAATACCACCACAAATAGCACCATCAATAGCACCATCAATACCACCACCAATACCACCACTAATACTACCACCACAACCACCATCACCACCAATACCACCACAACCACCAATACCACCAATATCACCACCACCAATACCACCACCACCAAAACCAATACCACCACCACCAATACCACCACCACCAATACCAATACCACCACCACTAATACCAATACCACCATCAATACCACCACCACCAATACCCCCACCACCAATACCACAACCACCACCAATACCACCACCACCAATACCACCATCAATACTACCACCACCATTACTACCACACCACCACCAATACCACAACCACCAATACCACCACCACCAATACCACCAATACCATCACTAAAACCACCACCACTAATACCACCACCACCAATACCAGCACAACCAATACCACTACCAATACCACCTCTACCTCCACCACCAATACCACAACCACCAATACCACTACCAATACCACTACCAATACCACCACCACCAATAACACCACCACCAATAACACCACCACCAATACCACCAATACCACTACCACCACCAATACTACCACCACCTATACCAACACCTCCACCACCAATTCCACCAACACCACCACCACCACAGTACTAATACCACCACCACCAATACCCCCACCACCAATACCATCACCCTCAATACTACCACCACCAATGTCACCACCACCTCCAATACCATCACCAATACAACCACCAATGCCACCACCAATACCACCTTCACCACCAATACCACCACCAAAACCACCATCAATAGCACCATAAACACCACCATCAATACCACCACTAATACTACCACCACCACCAATACCACCACCACCAATACCACCATCACCACCAATACCACCATCACCACCATCACCACCAATACCACTATCACCACCAATAGCACCACCACCAATACCACCAATACCAACACCACCAATACCAATACCACCACCACCAATACCACCACTAGCAATACCAACACCACCACCACCAATACCAATACCACCACCTCAAATACCCCACCACCAATAACACCACCACCAATACCACCACCACAAATACCCCCACCACCAATACCACCACCAGCAATACCACCACCAGCAATACCACCACCACCACCAATACCACCACTACCAATAACATCACCAATACCATCACCAATGCCACCACCACCACCAATACCCATACCACCACCACTAATACCAATACCACCACCAATACCCCCACCACCAATACCATGACAACCACCAATACCACCACCAACACCAATACCCCCACCACCAATACCACCAATACCACCACCACCACCACCAATACTACCAATACCACTACCACCACCACCACCAATACCACCACCACCAATACCAATACCACCACCACTAATACCAATACCACCATCAATACCACAACCACCAATACCCCCACCACCAATACCACAACCACCACCAATACCACCACCACCAATATCACCAATACCACCACCAACAATACCACCACCAATACTACCACCACCAATACCACCACCATTACTACCACCACCACCACCAATACCACCACCACCAATACCACCAATACCATCACTAAAACCACCACCACTAATACCACCACCACCACCAATACCAGCACAACCAATACCACTACCAATACCACCTCTACCTCCACCACCAATACCACAACCACCAATACCACTACCAATACCACCACCACCAATAACACCACCACCAATACCACCAATACCACTACCACCACCAATACTACCACCACCTATACCAACACCTCCACCACCAATTCCACCAACACCACCACCACCACAGTACTAATACCACCACCACCAAAACCACCATCAATAGCACCATAAACACCACCATCAATACCACCACTAATACTACCACCACCACCAATACCACCACCACCAATACCACCATCACCACCAATACCACCACCAGCAATACCACCACCACCACCAATACCACCACTACCAATAACATCACCAATACCATCACCAATGCCACCACCACCACCAATACCCATACCACCACCACTAATACCAATACCACCACCAATACCCCCACCACCAATACCATGACAACCACCAATACCACCACCAACACCAATACCCCCACCACCAATACCACCAACACCAATACTACCAATACCACTACCACCAATACCACCAATACCATCACCAATACCACCACCACCAATACCACCATCAATAGCACCATCAAAACCACCACCAATACCACCTCTAATACTACCACCACAAATACCGCCACCAATACCACCATCAATACCACCATCACCACCAATACAACCACCACCACCAATGCCACCACCACCAAAACCAATACCAATACCACCACCAATACCAATACTACCACTACTAATACCAATACCACCACAAATACCACCGCCACCAATACCCCCACCACCAATACCACTAATACCACCACCTCCAATACCACAACCAGCAATACCACCACCAATACCACCACCACAATACCACCACCAATACCACCACCACCACCAATACCACTACCAACACCAATACCACCAACACCACCACCAATATCACCACTACAGATACCAACACCACCACCACCACCAATTCCACCAATACCACTACCACCACAATACCAATACTACCACAACCAATACCACCACCCTCAATACTACCACCACCAATACCACCACTACCAATACCATCACCAATACAACCACTAATACAACCACCAATACCACCACCACCACCAATCCCACCACCAATACCACCATCAATTGCACCTTCAATACCACCACCAATACCACCATCACCACCAATACCACCACCACCATTACCACCAATACCACCACCACCAATACCACCACGACCAATACCAATACCACCACCACCAATACCAATACCACCACCAATACCCCCACCACCAATACCACCAATACCACCACAACCACAAACACCAATACCGCCACCAATACCACCACCACCAATACCACCATGACCAATACCAATACCACCACTACCAATACCAATATCACCACCAATACTACCACAACCACAAACACCAATACCACCACCAATACCACCACCACCAATACCACCACTATCAATAACATCACCAATACCACCACCAATACCATCACCAATGCCACCACCACCACCAATACCACCACTACCAATACCAACACCAATACCATCACCAATGCCACCACCAATACCCATACCACCACCACTAATACCAATACCACCACCAATACCACCACCAATACCCCCACCACCAATACCATGACCACCACCAATACCACCACCAACACCAATACCCCCACCACCAATACCACCACCACCACCAATACTACCAATACCACTACCACCAATACAACCAATACCTTCACCAATACCACCACCACGAATACCACCACCAATACCACCACCACCAATACCACCATCAATAGCACCATCAAAACCACCACCAATACCACCAGTAATACTACCACGACAAATACCGCCACCAATACCACCACCAATACCACCATCAATACCACCATCACCACCAATACTACCACCACCACCAATACCACCACCACCACCACCACCAAAACCAATACCAATACCACCACCACCAATACCAATACTACCACTAATAATACCAATACCACCACAAATACCACCACCACCAATACCCCCACCACCAATACCACCACCAATACCACTAATACCACCACCACCAATTCCACTACCAATATCACCACAAATACCACCACCAATACCACCACCACCAATACCACCACCAATACCAGCACTACCTCCACCACCAATACCACAACCAGCAATACCACCAACAATACCACCAATACCACCAACAATATCCCCACCAATACCACCACCACAATACTACTACCAATACCACCACCAATACCACCACCACCACCAATACTATCACCACCAATACCACCTCTACCTCCACCACCAATACCACAACCACCAATACCACCACCACCACCAATACCACTACCAACACCAATACCACAAACACCACCACCAATATCACCACTACCGATACCAACACCACCAACACCACCAATTCCACCAATACCACTACCACCAAAATACCAATACTACCACAACTAATAACACCACCCTCAATACTACCACCACCAATACCACCACTACCAATACCATCACCAATACAACCACTAATACAACCACCAATACCACCACCACCACCAATCCCACCACCAATACCACCATCAATTGCACCTTCAATACCACCACCAATACCACCATCACCACCAATACCACCACCACCAAGACCAATACCAATACCACCACCACAAATACCAATACCACCACCAATACCCCCACTACCAATACCACCACAACCACAAACACCAATAACGCCACCAATACCACCACCACCAATACCACCAATGCCACCACCACCAAAACCACCACCAATGCCACCACCAATACCACTACCAATACCACCACCAATACCACCACCACCAATACTACCACCACCACCACCAATACCACCCCTACCTCCACCACCAATAGCACAACCACCAACACCACCACCAATACTACCACCACCAATACCACCACCACCAATACCACCACTACCAATACCAACACCAGCACCAGCACCAACACCACCACCAATACCACCACCACCACAATACCAATACCACCACCACCAATACCACCACCACCAATACCATCAGCAATACCACCACCAATACCACCATCAATAGCACCATCAAAACAACCACCAATACCACCACTAATACTACCACCACCAATACTACCACCAATACCACCACCACCAATACCACCATAAACACTACCATCAATACCACCACTAATACTACCACCATCACCACCAATACTACCACCACCACCAATACCACCACCACCAATACCACCACCACCAATACCAATACCATCACCACTAATATCAATACCACCACCAATACCACTACCACCAATACCCCACCACAAATACCACGACCACCACCAATACCGCCACCAACACCAATACCCCATCACGAATACCACCACAAACACCAATACCACCACCAATACCACCACCAATACTACCACCACCAATACCACCACCATTACTATCACCACCACCACCAATACCACAACCACCAATACCACCACCAATACCACCACCACCAATACCATCACTAAAACCATCACCACCAATACCACCACCACCACCAATACCAGCACGAATACCACCCCCAATACCACCACAACCAATACCACTACCAATAATACTATCACCACCACCACCAATACCACCTCTACCTCCACCACCAATACCACAACCACCAATACCACTACCAATACCACCACCACCACCAATAACACCACCACCAATACCACCACCACCAATACCACTACCACCACCAATACTACCACCACCTATATCAACACCTCCACCACCACCACCAATTCCACCAACACCACCACCACCACAATACCAATACCACCACCACCAATGTGACCACCACCTCCAATACTATCACCAATACAACCACCAATACCACCACCAATACCACCACCACCACCAATACCACCACCACCACCACCACCACCACCAATACCACCATCACCACCAATACCACCACCACCAATACCACCATCACCACCAATAGCACCACCACCAATACCACCAATACCAACACCACCAATACCAATACCACCACCACCAATACCACCACTAGCAATACCAACACCACCACCACCAATACCAATACCACCACCTCAAATACCCCAACCACCAATAACACCACCACCAATACCACCACCACAAATACCCCCACCACAAATACCACCACCACCAATACCACCACCAGCAATACCACCACCACCACCAATACCACCACTACCAATACCACCACCAATACCATCACCAATGCCACCACCACCAATACCCATACCACCACCACTAATACCAATAGCACCACCAATACCACCACCAATACCCCCACCACCAATACCATGACCACCACCAATACCACCACCAACACCAATACCCCCACCATCAATACCACCACCACCAATACTACCAATACCACTACCACCAATACCACCAATACCACCAATACCATCACCAATACCACCACCACGAATACCACCACCAATACCACCACCACCAATACCACCATCAATACCACCATCAATACCACCATCACCACCAAAACTACCACCACCACCACCAATACCACCACCACCAATGCCACCACCACCAAAACCAATACCAATACCACCACCACCAATACCAATACTACCACTACTAATACCAATACCACCACAAATACCACCGCCACCAATACCACCACCACAATACCACTACCAATACCACCACCAATACCACCACCACCAATACTATCACCACCAATACCACCTCTACCTCCACCACCAATACCACAACCACCAATACCACCACCACCAATACCACCACCAAAACCACCATCAATAGCACCATAAACACCACCATCAATACCACCACTAATACTACCACCACCACCAATACCACCACCACCACCAATACCACCATCACCACCAATACCACCACCACCAATACCACCATCACCACCAATAGCACCACCACCAATACCACCAATACCAACACCACCAATATCAATACCACCACCACCAATACCACCACTAGCAATACCAACACCACCACCACCACCACCAATACCACCAATACCACCACCACCACCAATACCAATACCACCACCTCAAATACCCCCACCACCAATAACACCACCACCAATACCACCACCACAAATACCCCCACCACAAATACCACCACCACCAATACCACCACCAGCAATACCACCACCACCACCACCAATACCACCACTACCAATACCACCACCAATACCATCACCAATGCCACCACCAATACCCATACCACCACCACTAATACCAATACCACCACCAATACCCCCACCACCAATACCATGACCACCACCAATACCACCACCAACACCAATACCCCACCACCAATACCACCAATACCACCACCACCACCACCAATACTACCAATACCACTACCACCAATACCATCACCAATACCACCACCACGAATACCACCACCACCAATACCACCATCAATAGCACCACCAATACCACCACTAATACTACCACCACAAATACCGCCACCAATACCACCATCAATACCACCATCACCACCAATACTACCACCACCACCACCAATACCACCACCACCAATGCCACCACCACCAAAACCAATACCAATACCACCACCACCAATACCAATACTACCACTACTAATACCAATACCACCACAAATACCACCACCACAATACCACTACCAATACCACCACCACCAATACCACAGCCACCAATACCACTACCAATACCACCACCACCACCAATACCACCACCAAAACCACCATCAATAGCACCATAAACACCACCATCAATACCACCACTAATACTACCACCACCACCAATACCATCACCACCAATACCACCACCACCAATACCACCAATACCAACACCACCAATATCAATACCACCACCACCAATACCACCACTAGCAATACCAACACCACCACCAATACCACCACCACCACCAATTCCAATACCACCACCTCAAATACCCCCACCATCAATAACACCACCACCAATACCACCACCACAAATACCACCACCACAAATACCACCATCACCAATACCACCATCAATAGCACCACCAATACCACCACTAATACTACCACCAGCAATACCACCACCACCACCACCAATACCACCACTACCAATACCACCACCAATACCATCACCAATGCCACCACCATCAATACCATGACCACCACCAATACCCCCACCACCAATACCACCAATACCACCACCACCACCAATACTACCAATACCACTACCACCAATACCACCAATACCATCACCAATACCACCACTACCACGAATACCACAACCAATACCACCACCACCAATACCACCATCAATAGCACCATCAAAACCACCACCAATACCACCACTAATACTACCACCACAAATACCGCCACCAATACCACCACCAATACCACCATCAATACCACCATCAATACCACCATCACCACCAATACTACCACCACCACCACCAATACCACCACCACCAATGCCACCAATACCAATACTACCACTACTAATACCAATACCACCACAAATACCACCACCACAATACCACTACCAATACCACCACCAATACTATCACCACCAATACCATCTCTACCTCCACCACCAATACCACAACCACCAATACCACTACCAATACCACCAATACCACCACCACCACCACCACCAATACCACTACCAACACCAATACCACCAACACCACCACCAATATCACCACTACCGATACCAACAACACCACCACCACCAATTCCACCAATACCACTACCACCACAATACCAATACTACCACAACCAATACCACCACCCTCAATACTACCACCACCAATACCACCACTACCAATACCATCACCAATACAACCACTAATACAACCACCAATACCACCACCACCACCAATCCCACCACCAATCCCACCATCAATTGCACCTTCAATACCACCACCAATACCACCACCACCAATACCACCACCACCAATACCACCACCACCAATACCAATACCACCACCACCAATATCACCACCAATACCCCACCACCAATACCACCACAACGACAAACACCAATACCGCCACCAATACCACCACCACCAATACCAATACCACCACCACCAATACCAATACCACCACCAATACCACCACCACCAATACCACCACAACCACAAACACCAATACCACCACCAATACCACCACCAGCAATACCACCACCACCACCAATACCACCACTACCATTAACATCACCAATACCACCACCAATACCACCACCAATACCATCACCAATGCCACCACCACCACCAATACCACCACTACCAATACCACCACCAATACCACCACCAATACCCATACCACCACCACTAATACCAATACCACCACCAATACCCCCACCACCAATACCATGACCACCACCAATACCACCACCAACACCAATACCCCCACCACCAATACCACCACCACCACCACCAATACCACTACCACCAATACCACCAATACCATCACCAATACCACCACCATCAAAACCACCACCAATACCACCACTAATACTACCACCACAAATACCGCCACCAATACCACCATCAATACCACCATCACCACCAATATTACCACCACCACCACCAATACCACCACCACCAATGCCACCACCACCAAAACCAATACCAATACCACCACCACCAATACCAATACTACCACTACTAATACCAATACCACCACAAATACCACCGCCACCAATACCCCCACCACCAATACCACCACCAATACCACTAATACCACCACCACCAATTCCACTACCAATATCACCACAAATACCACCACCAATACCACCAATACCACCACCATTACCAGCACTACCTCCACCACCAATACCACAACCAGCAATACCACCACCAATACCACCAACAACACCACCACCAATACCACCACCACAATACCACTACCAATACCACCACCAATACCACCACCAATACCACCACCACCACCAATACTATCACCAACAATACCACCTCTACCTCCACCACCAATACCACAACCACCAATGCCACTACCAATACCACCAATACCACCACCACCACCAATACCACTACCAACACCAATACCACCAACACCACCACCAATATCACCAATACCAATACCAACACCACCACCAATTCCACCAATACCACTACCACCACAATACCAATACTACCACAACCAATAACACCACCCTCAATACTACCACCACCAATACCACCACTACCAATACCATCACCAATACAACCATGTGAGAAGTTGGCCTGGCATATGCTGTCCACTAATTATAGTGGGCACCTTGCACCAGTCCAAATCGACTCTTATGGTAGATAGGTTTAAGACAACCTTTTAAAGAAAGCTATCCTAGTGGTAGCTGTGGAGAGCAGCCTTCAGGCTAAGTCTCGGAGGAATGTAAAGCAGCTTGTTTTACCATATAATCTCTTGAATCACCAAATGAAAAGACACCACACAGGTATATATATCAAATATATATGTATTTATTTCTAAATAACTCTCTACTAATCTCTTTATGAGATTAGAAGACAAACATATGCACAAATCAACGTTTCTCAATAAGTTAAGCACAAAATATGGCTGGGGCCCTAGGGGCGTACCAGACCATATACTAAGTAAGAGACTTAGAAACAACGACTTGCAAGGAGACAAGGCCTAGGGCCTTCAGAAGTGCTGGGGCCTCACAAAACCACCCAAGGCAGGTAAGTAAAGGACCCACGGGGACGCGTGCAGTGTGGATACACAGGCGCGAATCGCCGTTAACTTCAATGGGGCAAGTCGCGGTTGGAAATAAAGAGTTTTAGGATACTTCGGGAGAACCTACAAGCAAGTCACTTACAGGGTAAGTAGTTCTAGGGCCCACACCCACAGGAGCACCGTAGTGCTGGAGTTACCTCACCCAGGGAAGCCGGGTGCACAGGTGTCCTTTGGTGTCGGGTCGCGGCGTCGTTTTCAATGGCGAACAAAGAAGACTTGCTGCTTGCGGAGCTGAAGAAGTGTCCGGTGGAATCCAAGCCTGGATTCTGAAGAAGGATGACCTGAAAGCAGAGGGGACAGTGTTCAAAGTCACTTGGCAGTGACCCGGGGCAAGGAAGATGGATGCCCACCGTCGTCGGTCGCTTCAGGTCGGTTGCAGGTGCCTTGACTCTTCAGCCACGTGGTCCAGGAGGCGTCGACGACGACCAGGAGCTGGATTCGGTGTGTCTCTCGACGTCTGCAGCTGACTGCGGTGTCGGCAACTCGATCGGAGCCAACAAGCCTTGGCAGCCGCAAGTCTCGGGAGATGAAGAAAAGTCGATGGCGCAGACCAGCAAGGTCTGTGGAACTCACCCAGCGAGGGTAAGTCAGGGCAGGCCTGGAGCAACCAGGGGAGCCCTTTGGTTTCTTTAGGAAGTCTTCTGGGGACCCACAAGCCAGCGGGCAAGGGATCGCGAAGACACCTCGGGCGGAATCACTCAACAGGGGCCCACGGTCACTCGGGATAGTGTAGGCCTCTGATCTTCGGAGGGATTCCTGCTGGAGGTCGGGACCACACGTGGTCCAAAGCACAAGTTCGTGGAACGTTGTGAAGGGGTTGCACTCGACAATAGTGCACGGTACCCAGGGGTCGCGGTTCCTCGTTACTCGTGGGGTCCACTTGCCTCAGCTTCGCTGGGGACTCACGATGGCCTGGGAGAGGTCAGGAAATCCACTTCCTGGGCTGCAGGGACTTCGGACTCCGGCGGGAGTGGCGTAGTTTGCGACCGTCGTTGTCGTTTTTGGTGCCTGCCAAGCAGGGGAGTCACTCCTTGACTCCAAGGGAGATTCTTCTGTCTTCCAAAGGTAGTGGAACGTCGAAGGGCCAGGATTCTTCTGTAGAGCGTCGTCCAGGGGTTATCTGCTTTGCAATGGCAAGGTTCCCCCTCTTATACTAAAAAGAGGGGAAGGACTAGCTCTATGACCCCACCTATGGGAGGGTCAAGGGAGGGGTGGCTACACCCACTTCCCTTTGTCCAGTTTCGCGCCAGAGCAGGGGCAGGTAGCCCCTGAGCTGGTTTGAACTGGCATATGCACAGAGGAGCCTTCTAGCAATACGTAACTGAACGAAGTACA
>CAWUFW010023563.1:0-73484 GCA_963921515.1 Calotriton arnoldi
TGCAGCTGGTGGTCCTGCTGGTGCTGCATGATGACTTGCTCCGGAGGTGCCAGGTGGGTCTTCTTCATCCGAGGAGGGCAGAGGCTGTTCCACACCAGTGAGCTCCGTATCCTCTTGAGCCTGGGACGGGGACTCCTCAGCGTCTGCTGCTGTGTCCCCATCATCACCTGTTTTTGGGAGACACACACAATGTATGTTATGTTTCTGCAGGCATCAATGGTTGACACACCTGACAGTTGTGACTGTGCCTCTGGATGCGGGCCTGTACATTGCATTGTCCTAAGTTGTCACAGTCAGAGGTTGATAATGGTGTAGCACATTGTCCTGCATTATTTGGGCATTTCTATGTGAATGTTGGGGTGTGTGCATGGTCTGCATTGGTTGTATTTGGTTGACATCCGGCCCTCCTTCCCACCCAGCCAGATATTCCACCATGGAAGGTGCTTTCATTGCAGGGAGTGCAAGTTGTCTTTCAGGATGTCAGTCAGTGGTGTCCTGCTGTTGGTTGGTGCACAGTTGCCAGCAGGGCCTTGTGCTCCCCACAGCAGTAGCCAGTGTCAGCCATCTTGTCAGTTGTTTTCCACTCCCTGTGATGTGCACATGGTTCAGGGTGGTGTTGATGGGACAGTTGTGGGGGTGACCAATATCTGTGACTACCACTCCCATCATGCTATTGCCTCCACCCCACTTCCCAGCATGCCCATACGTACTTGCTTTTGGGTGGACTTCACTGTGTGTGAGTGTGAGAGCAATGGCAAGATGGCTGACAGTGGTGTCCTGCTGTTGGTTGGTGGCCAGTTCCCAGCATGGCCTTGTGCTCCCCACAACAGAGCACCAGTGTCAGACATCTTTGATGGGGCTTTCCACTCTCTGTGGGGTGTGCATGCTTGAGTGTGAGCTTGCTGGGCCATGTGGGTGGGGGATGTTGAGCTGTGACTACCACTCCCATCATGCTATTGCCTCCACCCCACTTCCCAGCATGCCCATACTTACTTGCTTTTGGGTGGACTTCACTGTGTGTGAGTGTGAGAGCAATGGCAAGATGGCTGACAGTGGTGTGCTGCTGTTGGTTGGTGGCCAGTTCCCAGCATGGCCTTGTGCTCCCCCACAACAGAGCACCAGTGTCAGACATCTTTGATGGGGCTTTCCACTCTCTGTGGGGTGTGCATGCTTGAGTGTGAGCTTGCTGGGCCATGTGGGTGGGGGATGTTGAGCTGTGACTACCACTCCCATCATGCTATTGCCTCCACCCCACTTCCCAGCATGCCCATACTTACTTGCTTTTGGGTGGACTTCACTGTGTGTGAGTGTGAGAGCAATGGCAAGATGGCTGACAGTGGTGTCCTGCTGTTGGTTGGTGGCCAGTTCCCAGCATGGCCTTGTGCTCCCACAACAGAGCACCAGTGTCAGACATCTTTGATGGGGCTTTCCACTCTCTGTGGGGTGTGCATGCTTGAGTGTGAGCTTGCTGGGCCATGTGGGTGGGGGATGTTGAGCTGTGACTACCACTCCCATCATGCTATTGCCTCCACCCCACTTCCCAGCATGCCCATACTTACTTGCTTTTGGGTGGACTTCACTGTGTGTGAGTGTGAGAGCAATGGCAATATGGCTGACAGTGGTGTCCTGCTGTTGGTTGGTGGCCAGTTCCCAGCATGGCCTTGTGCTCCCCACAACAGAGCACCAGTGTCAGACATCTTTGATGGGGCTTTCCACTCTCTGTGGGGTGTGCATGCTTGAGTGTGAGCTTGCTGGGCCATGTGGGTGGGGGATGTTGAGCTGTGACTACCACTCCCATCATGCTATTGCCTCCACCCCACTTCCCAGCATGCCCATACTTACTTGCTTTTGGGTGGACTTCACTGTGTGTGAGTGTGAGAGCAATGGCAATATGGCTGACAGTGGTGTCCTGCTGTTGGTTGGTGGCCAGTTCCCAGCATGGCCTTGTGCTCCCCACAACAGAGCACCAGTGTCAGACATCTTTGATGGGGCTTTCCACTCTCTGTGGGGTGTGCATGCTTGAGTGTGAGCTTGCTGGGCCATGTGGGTGGGGGATGTTGAGCTGTGACTACCACTCCCATCATGCTATAGCCTCCACCCCCTTCCCAGCATGCCCATGCTTCCTTCCCTTGACTCTGCTTCCCTGTGGGGTTGTGTGCCTGTGCTGACAAGATGGCTGACAGTGTTATCCTGGGGTTAGTTCTGCTACAGGTCCCATGTGTGCCCCTGTGTTTCACACAGCATGACCCAGGGTGGTGATTCTTTGTGGGTTATTTGATTGGAGTGTGAGGCAATGCATTCTCCCAGGTGAGTTGTGTGGAGTTTGTGTTAGGGGGGGGTGTGGGTGGAACTGCTGGTGACTATGGTCATAGCTGTGAGTCCTCCTTCCCACCCAGCCAGTTATCCCACCATGGAAGATGCTTCCATTGCAGGGAGTGCAAGTTGTCTTTCAGGATGTCAGCCAGTGGTGTCCTGCTGTAGGTTGGTGCACAGTTCCCAGCAGGGCCTTGTGCTCCCCCCAGCAGTACCCAGTGTCAGCCATCTTGTGAGTCCTTTTCCACTCCCTGTGATGTGAGCATGGTTGAGAGTGGTGTTGATGGGCCAATTGTGAGGGTGACCATTATCTGTGCCTACAACTCCCATCATGCTATTGCCTCCACCCCCCTTCCCAGCATGCCCATCCTTCCTTCCTTTTGACTCTGCTTCCCTGTGGGGAGGGGTGCCTATGCTGACAGGATGGCTGGGAGTGTTGTCCTGGCAGTTGTTTGGCTAAAAGTCCCAAGAGTGTCCCTGTGCTTCACACAGCATAACCCAGGGTGGTGGTTCTTTGTGGGATCTTCAGTTAGGATGTGAGGCATTGCATTCTCCCAGGTGTGTTATGTGGAGTTAGTGTTGAGGGGTGTGTGAGGGGAGGTGCTTGTAACTATGGTCAGTGCTCTGAGTGCTCCTTCCCACCCAGCCAGATATCCCACCATGGAAGGTGCTTCCATTGCAGGGAGTGCAAGTTGTCTTTCATGATGTCAGTCAGTGGTGTCCTGCTGTTGGTTGGTGCACAGTTGCCAGCAGGGCCTTGTGCTCCCCACAGCAGTAGCCAGTGTCAGCCATCTTGTCAGTTGTTTTCCACTCCCTGTGATGTGAGCATGGTTCATGGTGGTGTTGATGTGCGCATTGTGAGGGTGGGCAATATCTGTGACTACGACTCCCATGATGCTATTGGCTACACTGACTTGCCCAGCATACACAGTATACCTTCCTTTCAGTGGGCTTCACTGTGTGGTGGTGTTGTAGTGGTGGCTACATGTCTGGATGTGTTTGTTAGTTGTATTTGTGCCACTGCCACTGCCTAGCTGTAGTTGTAGTTGTGTTTGTACATGTGATGAGACAGTTACATGTCACTATGAGATGGCATGTGTTGTGTTTATCTGACTGACATACACATTTTGGGATGATTCTGTTCTGGTTGCTGTGTATTTGCTAAGGGTGCATGGTTTGACTCTCCCCTTGACAGTGATGTGTGTGTATTGTGGCACAATCTTGTGTACATTTGTTGTGTACTCACGAGGCTCTGGGATGTTTTCTAGTCCATATACGCTCACTGGTGGTAGGATGGCCCGCACCTTCTCCTCCCAGGGCCTGAGGTAGACTGGCTTGGCAGGAGGGCCACTGCCGGTGTGTTGGCTCACGAGGTAGTCCTTCTTCAACAGCTCCCTGACCCTCCTGCGCACATCATACCACCTGTTCTGGATGTCTATCTTTGTGCGCAAACATGGTGATTGTGCGTTCACCCTGTCGACGATCCTCTCCCACATCTTGGTTTTCTGCGCCATGGGTGTCTGTTGGACCAGTGTACCAAACAGCTGTGGCTCTACCCTGAGGATCTCATCTACCAGGACTTCCATTTCACTATCTAGGAACTTTGGATTCTTCTTGGGGGGCATGGTGATGGGTGGTGATGGTGAGTGGTGTGTGTGTTGGTGTGCAGTGAAGGTGTGTGAGTGTGTGTTTTGCTGGGTGTATGTGAGGTTGCTATTTGTTGAGATGCTGATGGTGTGTGGCTTGTGTGATGGATGAGCTGTGGGTGTATGGTTGCTGTCTGTTGAGTGCTGGCAGGTAATTTGAATTTGCAAAGGATCATGGTAGGGATTTGTGTCCTTTATATGGGTGGAGTTGTGGGTGTGTCTTTGTTCCCTGCCCCCCCAGTATTTATTGGCTTTGTAGTTGCTTGTTTGGTTTTTTTTTGTGTATTTTCCCTTTGTACTTTTCGTGCATGTAGGAGACGTTCTTGTGGCCGAGTCTGACCCTGCAGTTGTCTCGTACGGGCTTCTCAGATTCGTTCACGCCGTGTTTGTGCTGTTTTCTATGCTGCGGACGCGTCAGTCGCGGTGTTTTGGTTTGCTTCGGCTCGCAGTTTTGTATGCGTATCGGTCATACGGCTTGTCCTCCGTGCGACTCGGTCGTGTTTACCACGCGTTGCATCGTACTTGGCGGGTGGGAGTTCGCGGGTACGTTTCGTTCGAGATTGTTCCGGGTGCGTGTCGGTCGGTTAGATTCGCGTGTTTTTCCGGCCGGATTGCTGTTTCCCACGCGGCTCGGTCGTTCGGCTTGTGTTCCGTACGAGTCGGTCGGGTTTTGCTCGCTTTTCATCGTACTTTGCAGGTCGGGCTGCACCGGTACGTGTCGGTTGGAATTAATTCCGGCTCCGAGTCGGTCGGTACGATTTCCAGCCGGAATCGGAATCGGCCCCTCAGTGTCAAACTGATTTTCCTTTCCAGGATACACCACAACAGGCTTCTAATATGAACTCCAAGGGAAACAGTAATAGCGTTAGCAATTGTGAGGGCACAGTAAGTGCCAACGGTACTTGCTTGAGTCATTGCCTGCCCAAAAACACTGTATTGGACCAGCCCATGAATAGGGTGGAAGGGGAGAGGTCTGGTATGGGCAGTGCTGATGTTATACATTTTCCAATTATTAATCTGCCTCCTGCCTCATGCCCCTATGTTTTGATCCTTTCTGGGGTCCCTGAGCTAAGAAAGAACCAGAGGGACACCCAGGAGGAGCTAACTAATAAATGTTTGTACTAGCTCGCATGATTCAGGCATCTCGCTTACAATAGGGCTGGTGACATTCTTATGACTCGCAGGGTAAGTTGGATAGGAAAGGGTCATAAAGGTAGGTGAGGGGACTGCATTGTTATCAAGTTCAGGAACCCGAGGTTGGCCTACAATCTATTGGCAGGTGACCTTTCTGCACAGATCGGCTCAGACATAATTCTTCTACCGCTTGGTTGCTTTTATAAACCACCCCATAGTGAACAAAATCAAACTTCCCCAGCTCCCAGATTCTACCCTACAATTGGAGCAGATGTGCCCACCAGTTGCCCAGGCCCCCGCTTTTTTCACTACCACTTGCAAATAGATTTGGGGCACTGGAGGGGGTGGACTGACTTTGCGGTCGTTCTAAGACCGAGCCTCCTAAGGCAGGCGCGGCCGGCATGACTCGTGGGTGGGGGGCGGGGGAGTCACACTGGGAGGGGGGTCGTATGGGGGGTTAATGTAATAATACTTTTTACAAAATTAAACTTACCTTCTCGCCGGCCGGGTCCTGCGTCGTCTCTGCTCCTGCTCTCCTGCCTCCGGCAGGAACAGGAAACAGGCAGCAAGGCTCGGCTCCCACCCCTAAGCCAATCACAATGCGACAAGCAGCATTGTGATTGTTCGGGACGCCGCCCAGCCAGGGACTAATGGCCTGGCCATGTTCTCCATGTAGGCTGGAGAAGGGCAGAGTGCGCATGAGTGGTTTGGTTGGCCCCAAAGGGCCGACCAAACCAGTCATGCACACTCAGGAGTGGGCACACCACTCCTCCCCTTTCCAGCCCTGCTTGCAGAGCAGTGCCCGCAACCAAACCCTTCTGCTTTCTCGCAGTGGGAGAAGCAGAAACATAAAATGGTAGTATTATCATTTTATGTTTCTGCTTCTCGCAGTGCAAGAAAGCAGTGGGGCGACGCTCCTCCGCCCTAGTGGAGGAGCCGCCCCTGGCCTAAGGCCTCTGAGGGGAATCTTTCGATGTGGATAGGACAGGATATAGGCAACCATAGCACACCTTACTCCCCCAGGTCCATGAAGGGGGGTGGGTGGCAAGGTGAAGTATATGAGGTTCACTCTAGCTTGGGATTTTGGGACCCCTCAGGGTTTTGTCTCTTGCACCATGGGTCCCCCTCCTCGGAGAACTCTGAGGAAGCTAGGGCCAATATCAATGAGGGGGGGTCCCCTGGGAAGAGGACCCTGACAGCAGGTTCTGTCCATTAAGGCTGGGGGGAGCAGCCTAATATCATCACAAGGGGCGGTGACATCTCAATGGGTAGAAACTTGGGAAATTCAAAAATCCCTCAAGGTGGTGTCCTGGAATATTGCTGGCTTATAGAACAAATTGGATTTCTGTGACTGGGAGTCCTTTATAGATCAATTTGACAGTGTTTCTTTCAGGAAACATGGTGTTTAGAGGAAGCTCCGTGACTGGGTTTTAAGGCCTCTACAAGGGCTGCTATCACCAGGGTGAGGTGGTAGACCATCTGGTGGGTTAACTATATGGGTTGCTACACATCTGGGCTGTAAGGCCAAGCTGGTAAAGGTTGCTTCAAATGACATACTATGTGTTATACTTACCTTTTCTCCTAAGGTTGTTATGGCGCTGGTTAATGTATATTCGAGACCTATGAGCATTAGACAGAAATCTACGGTTGTGGAACAATTAGGCATTTGTTTGCCTTCCATTCCGGCAAGTGCTTTTAAGGTTATAGGGGTAATTTTAATTGATGATTTGAGCCTTTAGATGCCAATTACAGTAGTACCATAGGTGAGGAGGATAGACTGTGGGCTATCCCAGAGTTGAGTGCACCTCCCATCCACCACTGGTCCCCTCTGGCTCCTCAGATCAATGCTCTCACCCTAAACCATTCAGTAGGGGCCTGCAACGGGAGAACAAAATCAGATACCCAGGGGCTGCATACTTTTAACTGGGTAGGATCCTCGTCCTTAATTGACTACATTCTTGTGGAGACAAAGAGGTTGTCTTTAGTTTTAGACTTTGCTGTCCTGTCCAGGCATGACAGTGATCATAAGGCTCTGGCCCTCGACCTTGCTCTACCGGAAATTAGTGTTCAGTTGGCAGGGAGTGATCAGTCTGATGATATATCAAGGCTGACAACTAATAGTCATAGGATATGCTGGGCAGTAACGCAGCAGTTCCTTGATTCAATTGTTGCCCTTTATGAGGCGGTGAGTTATTTCAGTGGCAACATCTCTTCACTGCCAGGAGTTGCCAAGATTCACACTGCACTAACTGATTAACTATTGGAACCATTTCCAGTCAGCAGGGGAGTTCGTCAGGGTTGCGTGCTCCACCCGACACTATTCTGTTTATATATCAATGGCCTGGTAAATATATTAAATAGGGGTGATAACAACAATGCCCCTAAGATTGTTGAAAACAAAGTACCGGCATTAATGTTTGCTGACGATACCCTCCTCCTTTCAAAATCTCCAATGGGTAGCCAAAGAATACTTGATAGTTTTAATGATTTTTGCAAGGCAAGAGGGTTAGAAATCAAAACCACCATGATCAAATTTATGGTTTTCAATCCATCTTGCTCAACACTTGCTAATCCCTGCCTGAAAGGCATTTCTACCTTTGAATATCTAGGGATGACCATCAGTGAACATATGGACTGGTCAATTCATATTGCTAAATCCAGACTCAAACTAGCACAAATATCGGGGGGACTGGCTAGAGTGCATAGGAACTTGTTTCATAAGTCCATAAGCCCCACTGTTGAGATCTACAAGTATAAGCTTTGGGCGCTATTATGTATGGGGCTGAACTCTGGGGGCTTAAATCTGTGAAAGATATTGAAAAGACTGAAAACAACTTTATCAGACAGTTAGTTAGCATCCCCTCTAGCACCCCACTAGAGTTTCGATTAGACACAAAAGTCAGATCCGACTCTGAGGAAATTGGACTTAGACCCCTCACTTTCTGGAGAAGAATCTTGGCCACTCCTGAGCTGATCTTCCACAGACTAGCGCTGGAGCAGATATTGGGGATACCTGGGGAAGGTAGATTGCCCTGGCTTAATTATATCAGGCTTACGCTGAAGAGCATTAGTAAATTGAACCTTTGCATAGATCCTGCTGAGACCTGCCCAAAAACGCTGGAGGAGATATTGGGGATACCTGGGGCAGGTAGATTGCCCTGGCTTAATTATATTAGGGTTACGCTGAAGAGCATTAGTAAATTGAACCTTTGGATGGATCTTGCTGAGACCTGTCCAACAACATGCAGAAAGGACTATGTAAATTCCTATAAGGGATATAAATCTCCTCTTCTCTAGAAGTGTTTGTCTTTAGGCACTCTGACAGCGATTTTTATTAGGGTAAAAGACACTTATAGTTTAGAGGCCTTTTTAGATGAAGTACAACCTGTTTTAGCCTGTAAACTTTATATACAATTTAGACACAGGTCACTTCCTTTGAGATCTTTTACTAACAAATGGGGTGACCATTTGCCACCACATTGTCCAGCTTGTGGAGCAGCAGAGGAATCTGAATTGCACATCCTTTCTGCACTGCCTATAAAAAAAATGTAGATCCAAATGGTTGATTCAATTATGCAGGAATTTGGGAACTCCATACTGCCAAGTTGCATTGAGGATCCTGAAACACGACACGCAACAATCCATTGTTTTTGCCATTTCCAGATACTTGTTAACATTTTTGTGCATACGCAGGCGGTTTCTATGATTGCATCTATGCACCTATGGTTAGATCTACATTTTATTCTTTGGAATTTGTATTGAAAAAGGGAGGCAGTTGGTCAGGATATACTTTTCTCTAGAAGATATTAAAGGGGCTTGGCCCATGAAAATTCGCTGCAGTGGGGCTGCTTTTATTTGGGGTTGCAATGAAACCAGGCCTATGTTTTGCTGCTGATTGGTATTGCACTTTATGTACTAAGACATTAGAGAATAAATATCAGTTTTTAATGTTTAATTTTTTTTAAATATAATGCTTTTAAAATAAACATTTTAAATGTACATGTTTTTACTTGCTCTTTATGGTAAATTGCTGAAATAAAGATGAAATGAAAAATAAAATGAAATTTACAGGCCCGTGGTACAGGTAGTACCATGTACTAGGGACTCATAAGTAAATTAAATGATCCAATCATGTGTATGTCACGTTTACCATGTTTGGAAGGGAGAGCACAAACACTTTACTTCTGGTTAGAAGGAGTAAAGTGTGTAAAGTCTTAATACCAAGAAAACTTGTTCAGTTACAGAAGGCAAAAATCTGGGGTGACCCTGCAGATGGCAAATTTCCAGCATGGCTCACCACCCAGCCAAAAGCCACTGTAGATTAATGAATACTTTGATGGGCTTCCCTGCTCACACGATAAAACATGGACAGTTTGCCTCTGCTGCAGCAGCACGTGTGTGTTCTATACCCTTCCAAACCTAACTGTTCTTCTCTGTCACCATTGTCCATGTCACTGCACTGACCCAAGAAGAACCCTTCCCCTCATCCGCGGACCGCATCAGTGAGGTTTCTGAACTTAGGGCCAGATGTACGACCATGTCATTTAGCGACTCGCAAATTGCGCTCAATTGCGAGTCACAATTTGCGAGTCACAAAATGACATGTACAACAGTGTCTGAGACACTGTTAACGATTCCTAATGGGGTCGCAAAATGCATGCCTCATGCATATTAATGAGGCACTCACAATTTGCGACCCCATTAGGAATGGCTGGCCCTCCCAGGTATGGTGGCCTGCTGGGCTCAGCAGACCTCCATGTCTGGGACTGCTTTTAAATAAAGCAGTTTTTTTTTCCAAATGCAGCCCGTTTTCCTTAAAGGAAAGCGGGATGCATTTCAAAAAAGATAAATGAAATGTTTTCGTTTAATTTTTTAAGGGCAGGTAGTGGTCCCTGGGACCACTGCCTGCCCCTAAAAAATATTTTCCCCTGCATTCGCAAAGGGGAAGGGGTCGCAAACCCGTTTGTGCATGCAAAATAGGGTCGTACATCTGGCCCTTAGTTTGCTCATACATGAATCCCAGCAGGCAGACAGTACTAACATTGCCAACAGGTTAATGCGGCCCATTCCACCCCTTGGATCAGACTTCTGAACCCAACCTAGGAAAAACTCTGCCTAAAGGGACCACAACCAACTGAGGCCGCTGACAGCTGTCAGTGTTAAGAGTTTGGCCCTGGGCCATCCACTGCTAGATGGAAGCTCCTACCTGGGGCCTTAGGCTGGCCTCAATACCAGCTATTGGGCTGTCAAGGAGTCCCTCACTTACTCCTGAGTTTTCCCTGATCACTTAGATTTCTCTGAATAGGGGCAACAGCCCCGGGTCATAGGCACCTACTTCTACTTTCTCACTCGCCATCTCAGGGGTGGTATCCTGAGGCTAGTTTCTCAGCCTAGGGTCTGCACCTTGTGGCTGAACAGGTGCTTGGCAAGCCAGGACTTCCAGTAGGGAACCTCCACCCCCTCCAGGGTGACAGCTAGCATCTTGCAGGGGTATGACTGGTACAGGTCTCCTGTCTTCTATCACTGTGACAGCACAGGAAATACCCCCAGTTCAGAAGTGGCTCACCAGAGTCAATCTAGAGGTGCTCTCCTTTCAGAGCGGATAACCCCTGACCCACTGGTCCTCCCACTGTAGATTTCCTCCACCTCCTTCCCCTTGCTCTCCACCTGGGCCTCCGTACTCTCTGTTTGGGAGCTGTTCCCGCAGAAACCTGAACCTTTGGGGCACCTTGGGTGGCTGCCCCAACTAGCTCTTCTATCACTGGTGGCAGTTCATATACCAGGATGCAGCCAATGTGGCATCTAGGTCAGAGACAGTGACTCTCCTCTGGGTCACTACCCTATCCCATTCCAGGGAAACTAGGGCCAAAAGGCAGAAAAAGTCCTGCTCATGGCTCTGGGTTACCCTACACACATATTGTGGCAGGTACGTTTCTGAGGAAACCAGCCTTTCCACCACCATGGTCTGACTGGCTCAGGTATCCTCCAGAACAGAGACAGTGACCCCATTTACAGTGACCTGGTAGAAGTGACCACTCCCACCCTCAGGGATCACCAGCTCACAGCGTGGGTCCTCTTGCATTCTTATGGACACTAAGGTAGTCTCTACCCTCCGCTCCTGGGGATTTACCTCCACCACTCCTGTAGTATTCTCACCAGTAGGTCATTTCTTGATACAGACAGCATCTCCTTGCCTGTGCCCTAACTGTAACAGCACTTGGGCTTGAAGAAGGTTGCCCTGGAACTCCGCCCATCAGAACCTCCCCCCTTGGTCTCAGAAGAGACACAGGAATCATTTTCCCCGCACCATTTAGGAGCCCTTTTTGGAACTGGTCTGTTTTACCATAGATCTGTCCTTCACTCTGCTAAGGGGGGCCTGAACCACTCTTCTTGGGGTCATTCCCAGGTACCTTCTTGCTGACCCTGGTTCTGAGCCAAAGGTCTGCATCCATAGCAAGCTCTCTGGGTAAAGTGAGCTTAGAATCAACTAGATGTTGATGCTCTTTTGTGAAAAGATTGTAAAACTCATCATAATAACTCACTTAACTACCCCACACCTAACCATCCAGTGCCTTACTAGAATATGCTACAAAATCTACCCAAGACTGGTTATACAGCTTCTGACTGTCGCTAAACTTTAACCTGTACTTGTCTGGGGTAACACAATACTTCCCAACCAAGACTTCTTTCATTAGGGCATATTGCATCTGGTTAACCTTTCTCAGGGCCAGTAGAGTATCCCTCCCTGCATTTGTCATATGTATTACAGACTAGCTCCCAAATCTCCACAGGGACTCTGTGCATCTCTAAGACCACCTCATAGGCCTCAAACCATTTATCAATATCACCCCAACCACAAAGTAAGGCACCAGGTCTTTGGGTATGTGGACCTGTTTACTTCTCATAGTCACTCCATTGTTGATGCCACCATTATCATCTGACTAGGTGATCTGTCTTGCCTTCAAATCCAGTTCTTTTTGACTCACTTCACGAACCTACAAGGCCTTTTCCTCCTCCAAAGCTGTTTCTCTATTGCCACTTTTTCCTCAGCAGCCAGAACCTTTTCCAAGGCTACCCTCCTGTCCTCCAAGGCTCTCTCAGCCTTGCATTTTTTACTCTACTGCAGCTAATTTTAGTTTGGCCGGCTGCAGTTTTTAATCACTCTCCACTAGTCTGTCCTACAAATCCGCTATGGTCAGGCTGGCAGAGGACACATAGCTCCCAGCTACATAAAAAGGCAGGTGACCTATCTCCTTCGGGAAGTTTTTCTCCCCCTGTTGCTGCAGCTCTGGACCTGTAGCCAAGACATCTCCGTCATCTTCCTCATCCATCCCCTCATTCTCAGGGTCATCACTCTCCTGCTCTGTTGTTGCAGCTTCCACCCTGCACCTCCTCAAAGGCTCTAAGGGCAATTTGAAGTCTACCTTTGTGGCCCATTTCATAAAGTTAGTCCTCTCTCCTTTCAGAGGTTCCTTAATTCAGCCATTTTGAAGCCCTCAATGTTGCTGAGCTTCATCTCCATACTAGCAGAAATGTCACCTGTGCAAAAAGAATGTGAGAGAAACGGGCCAACAAATACGGGTTTAGATACAGAAGGCAAAAATCTGAGGTATAGCCATGCAAATTTCCAACACCCCTATGGGAATTGAGAGGAAATTTGGTTTTGTTTACTCTATTTTATATTTGCAGTCAACTGGCACATTTCTTGGAGTGCCAGCCAACCCAGGGCTGAGATGGTCCAGCTACCCACTTCCCTAGCATGACTGAAATTCGAAGGAAAATTTGTGATGCTTTCTCATTGCATTTGGTGCCTTTTATTTTCCGGCAATAGTACCATCCACACACATTGAATACCATTTTTCTTTCAGTAGAACTGTGCAATTGGTGGTAGCAGGATTTCTGTCAACCCTTGCAGATTTCAGAACTTTCACTCACAAAAATGTGAGGAAATTGTGTTATGTTAGCCAAAGTGAAACGTTTGCAGGGCAGTTTAAGAAAAAGTAGTGGTGTCCACGAAAGACACACAAGCCTGGACTCCACCAGGTATCTAGTTTTCAGAAATGCCTAGGGTTGGCAGAATTCTCAGGATGCCATCTAACGAGGGTGGCAAACCATCCTGCTTTCTGCTTCCTTGTCCCGCATTCGGGTGCTCTGTCATACTTTTTGCACTAAGATGGTGTTGGACACGGAATGTCTCGTATTTTACCGCACAATACGTGTGAATATTGTGAAAGAAACTGCCACTAAATCTGACAAGGCAGGACACCACTCTTCCATAGATTTTCTGGGAATCCCATCATTCATTCTGTGGTGCTGGGATAGTACTTCCAGAAATACTGTAGCTTGACTAGTCATCAGATGCATATTAAAGACCCCGGGTAGATGCCTAGCCTTAAATACCACATTCAGCTTCAAGCACAGGAGGACCAACAGCTTCATTAAATTCAAAGCCCACTGGAAGGAGACCAGCTGTCTGTCTGTTAAATGTGTCAAAAGCTGACATGTTGTCAAATCGAAGGAATGCTATATGCTATTCAAGGGAGCAACTCATACATATAGGTGAGAGGGATACTAAGGGGACACAGAAAGCGGTTAATAATGACAATCATGCCATAACTGACCAGCTTCTGGGCAGACTGAACTGTGGCATGATAAATAGTAGATCCCTAGTTAAACACTATCAGGAGGTGGCAACTATGTTGGAATGCCTTGACCTAGATGTGTTGTTTTTAACCGAAACATGGACCAGCGCTGACTCCGTGGTAGAGCTAGGATTCGCATGCCCAGAGGGATATAAAATGTTCCACAAACCCAGACTGGTGGGGAGAGGCGGGGGGGTAGGAGTGATCTTTAAAGATAAATGGGAGTTTACCCCTTTACACATTGATGATGTCGAGGGTATTGAACTTCTAGGTTTCTCACTACAAGAGGCAAGAGGGAAAGTGCTGACAGGAATAGTATGTTACAGGCCCCCTGGACAACACACCCAATACCAAGCCCTAATTGATACCTTGGTCAATATGACCCTGACACATTCAAGGATGATCATATTGGGCGATTTCAATCTCTGGGACAATGGGACCCTTGGCCCCCCACTGAGAGATCTGGAACAAGCCTGCGAAAGTCTCAATCTGCACCAATTAGTACAACAGTCAACCCATCAAGGAGGGCACACCCTAGACCTCTTATTTGCAAATCAGAATGAAACGGAAGTAATTGAAGTGCTACCTCAATGCTGGACCGACCACTCCTTAATCCATTTTAGGATCACGCTGCCCAGTCTGGCCAATAATACAAATCAGTCAGTAACCTTCCGGAAGGGAAGAGAATGGGCTAAGTTACTAAAAAACATTTCCAGAACACAATTTATTCATGTCCAGTAAATCAGTGGATGAAAACTATCAAACTTACTGTGACTACATAAAGGGTACCTTAGATGAGATTACCCCAGTAAAAAGGCTGAAGAATAGAAAAAAACCCTCAGCTCCTTGGTATAACGAAGAGCTAAAACTAATGAGGAAAAAATGTAAACAAGCCCAAAGGATGTGGAGAAGGTCATATGAGGAAGCGGACAAAGAAACGCTGAAATCATTACAGGCCTTATACAAGGAAGCAATTTCAAGGGCCAAAGCAGAGTATTATGCGAAAACAATTCTGCAGGCACCTAATAGCACAAAAACGCTCTTCACCATCATAAAAGACCTATCCAATCCAGCGTGTACGGGCAGTAAAGTAACCGCTACACAAAAACTCTGCAATAATATCGCAACCCACTTTGACGAAAAAATCAACAAGATAGTCAGTGGTTTAAACTCCAACAATGATAGTGGCCTCAACGAGGAAAAGGAACCTTCCATGAGATCAGCAACAGAGCAACAGAAAGAGGCACTCAAGGACTATCTGCCACCCACTTTAGAGTGCTTTCAAATTCCCATTGTGGATATATTTAACAACCTAGCCCAAAGCATTTCCTCCGGGTCCCCTTTGGACCCTCTTCCGCAGGCGATCTGGAAAGAGTTCCAGCTGGAACTATTTCCATGGCTACGGCAGATTTGCTGTCAGTCATTAGAAAAGGGAACAGTCCCGGAAGGCTGGAAGCAGGCAGTAGTAACCCCGTTGCTCAAAAAGCCGTCACTCGACCCTAAGTGTCCATCGAGCTTTAGACCAATATCTCTTCTCCCGTATCCAGTAAAAATTCTGGAGCGGGCAGTTAGTAAGTCTCTGTCCCTCTATCTGGAAGAAAATCAACTACTAGATAAGGATCAATTCGGTTTCTGACCAGGGCATGGAACGGAAACGGCCTTAGCAACGGTGCTGGATAACCTAAGAATGCAAGCCGACAATGGCAATCTGTCCGTACTGGTATTACTGGACATGTCGGCCGCATTCGACACGGTAAATCACAGGATCCTGCTGAAAAGACTAGAGAACATCGGAGTGAAAGGACAGGCTTTAAAGTGGCTGCAATCGTATCTGATGGGCAGGCAACAGGTGGTAACTATCCCACCGTTCACCTCTCCCAAGACCCCCGTGCGACACGGGGTGCCACAGGGCTCAGCAATCAGCCCAATTCTATTCAATATTTATCTGCGCCCTCTAATCCCAATTATTAAGTCTTTCGGCATCGACCTAGTCAATTATGCAGACGATACGCAACTGGTGTTCTCTCTAGAAGGAAACCAGGCAGTATCTATTGAGAAATTTCAGGAGTGCATGCTCAAGACCTCCAGCTGGCTCAGGAAAAACTCCTTACAATTTAATGGAGAAAAAACTGAGATAGTATACTGCTCCGCGGCCAAAATAGCTCGGCCTTATCCCGCCAAATTTAGACTCACCCCTATGGATAAACCACTGATCCCTGCCAGAACAGTGCGTAACCTGGGGGTTCTAATGGATGACAATCTCCAATTGGAATCACAAATCAATAAAACAGTCGGCACCTGCTTCTCCTTGCTAAGAGCACTGCGCCAGATCCTCCCGCTCCTGCCCGCCACCTCCAGACCTCTGGTGGTGAGGAGTCTAATACTGAGCAGGTTGGACTATTGTAACTCCCTGTATTTGGGAGCACCACAATCAGCACTGCGGAAACTACAGAGGATTCAGTCTATAGCAGCCAAACTGGCGTTAAACAGGCAGCGTAGGTCCTCTACATCTCTAGCTCTAAGAGACCTTCATTGGCTGCCCATAAATGAGAGAATTCATTTTAAATCTCTCTGTATGGTGTTCAAAGGAGTACATGGCCTAGGTCCAATATCCATGCAGGAGAAATTCACCTGGTATACTCCAGGGAGAAACCTACGCTCATCAGGCATGAATTTGGTAACCACCACCAGATTTAGGAAGACCAGGACAGGTGGCAGAGCCTTTGGGGGTAGCAGCCTCACGACTCTGGAATGACCTTCCCCTGAATATTAGGCAAATCAAATCTTTGCTCCCATCTTTCTGCACAATGTCATCTGGGCAAGTCACAGCGCCAGGATACCCGTAGGGTGACAGTTTTGCGCTATGTAAATTTAAGAAATAAATAATAAATAATAATACAGCACTGTTCCGGAAGTCACCCGACCAAACAGAGACTGCAGTGATTGTAGGAAATAACTCCAAAAAAGCAATATTTTTTGTCAAGCCTTTTTCATGCCATGACAAAGGCCAATCTCACCCACAGCACTGACTCCTTTCTATTGCCCGAGAACCCATCATGCCTGCAGCATCAGTGTTCAGGCCTAAAACCTGACATGAAAACCTGGGGGGAGGAGGGCATATCACAGAGCCATTAAACTGAACCAAGAAACTGTGTTAAATCTTTCAAGTCCTCCTTGACCTCAGCAAACAACCAAGTATGATGGTGCTTTTTGGCAAACTAGACATGGAACTCACTATGGAGTGTGAAAAAGTGTTATTCATCGAGATAATACTCTGAGCATAATTTAACTGGCCCATTAGCAGTAGGAACTGGCTAATGCAATGTGACCTTTTGTATGATAGAACAAGCTCAATTGATTGTATGAATGCACTTTCTCTTCACCAGAAATTAAGTTAATCTCACCCCTAAAAATGTAATGCATGTGGATGGGCCTTCCATTTTCTCACTTGCTAGATGGACCCCTACCTCCTGGAGTAAGGTGATAAAGGCATTAAGTGCCTCGCTGTATCCTGCAGAACCGGCAGCACCCATAAAGACGAAATTATCAAGATAATGTATCACATTTGTAAGCTCCTGACATGGCTGAAAAGATCCACTCCGAGCAAGAACTAAATGACTCGAAATAGTCACAAGAGACAACACAAATCATTGGCATGCATTTGTCGTATGAGCACCAACACCTAAACAAACCCTAGAAATTTTGAATCATTGGGGTGAACCGGGAGCAGTCTGAAAACAGATTCACCATTCGCCTTTGCCCCAGGACTCAACTCCCTAAACTTATTTAGGGTATGGTCCACTGAGGCATAATTCACAGTGCAGATTTGAAGGTCAGTACTGTCATTGACAAAAAAAATCCTCCTGAAGCTGACAAATTATGAATTAGCCTGAATTGACCCTGTTCATTGCAGGTACAATTCCCAATGGAGAACATATGAATTCAGGGAGCGAGGGGGGCACAAAAGGGTAGCTCACTTCTTTTTGAAGTTTATTGACCACCACACCAGATTGAGCCTCTACCGATAACAGATTCCTGTACTAAGGATTGGGGGTACCATTGAAGAGGTTATTTTAAAACGTTGCTCTAAGAAATTGGATTATTATCTGGGGTGGGTGACTAACCACCTCAAGGAATAATCATAACTTATGTCAAGGTTAACTCTCAAAGCCACTAAATTAACCTGAGCTCAACCCTCTAGTAGCTATGCCACAAAGCAGACAGGATTAAATTAGGGCAACATGTAAAGTTTTTATGCAATTCTAAAACAGTAATGAAGTCAAATGCAAAACAATAAAAATATCAAACTGAATTAAAAATAGAGTAAAGGTTAATTATCAAAATGACAAAAATCCAATGAGGGTAACCAGAGTTATGAATTTTTAAATTATTAAGTAGGAATTGCGTTAAGAATCACAAAGTGCCTATAATAGTCAATGGTGGGGCTTGACCAGGACCTAGGTGCAATGTGAGGCTTGACACATTGGTTGGATACACCAACTAGGTTTGTCCAGGTCAAAATTTATACCTTCTGACGTAGTCCATTTTGGCCCAATCCACTACAGGAGTACACCTCTAAAGCCCCCAGGACCGCAAAGGAGGCACTTAGATACTTGCAGGGTTTCAGGCAAAGACCAACATCAGGCTCCAGTCCAGGTCTAGCTGTCACTGGTCAGCTGACCAGCTGCAAGAAAGGCCTCTTATAGATTGTTGTATCCCTGCAGCTTGAACAGGAGGTCAGCCTCAAGACCCTTGACGTCCATTTCTTTTTCCTGGGTACAAGAGGGAACAGGCCGAACCCTCACCTGCTCTTCCTCAGGTCCAGCAGTTTTCTGATGTGGGTCCCCGGAGGTGACACATTTATGCCTGGCACTTCCTAGTGGGTGGGAATGACCCCTGGGCAGGCCCTAACCAGTGAGGTAAAAGTTGTTGGGCCACTCTGCCACTTTGGGCATTTTCAAGATGGAGAAAGACTTCAGCCACACTCAACTTGGGTTCTGAGGGCTCTGAGGGCTGGGGTATGTGTAGGGAGTTTACTATGGTAATCCTAGTGTCATCCTACATCTAAAACTGAAATCCAGGTTGAAGCAGCCACTGTTCCCATAATAAACCAAGAGACAGATGTCTAGTAGGGCAAAGCAGGGTTTATTAGTACCAGACAGTGGATACACATGAATTATCTTGCCATCCTGTTTTTTTCTTTCAAGTGCACCTCAATTGTCATACCCCAGAACACCTTTCAAACAGGATTGGACACTCCAGCAGGATTTGACCCTGTAATGTCAAAAGGGTGCCTATAGCCCCACCCTGCTTATACTGTGAGTTTCAGAGGCGTCACTTTTATTTGCACCTGGGAGCCAATTCAGACTTTTTTCACACCAATTCAAATGCTAGTCTCTGGGTGGGAGAAGTTGGAGAGCAAATGCCAATTAGCCCCCAGGAACTTCAGTCTTTTTCTTCATATTAATTAAAAATCCAAATCCAACTTTACCATTTAATAGGATTTTTAATAACTATTAAAAATAGTTGTTTAATTATTTTTCTAGCAAGTCCCAGCCCAGAGATAGAGATTTAGTATTTTAATTTGTACTCTGTTTTTGTACATAGGACAGCTAGGCCAGCCACAGTGAAAAATAACTTTTGGGTCCTTGTTACTGTAAGTGCATGTTAACATTAAATGTATACATGTTGTACTTTTAGTTACCATACACCCTGTCTTGTGGGCCACAAGTCCAACATGGGGATGACTTATTAATATTTAAAAGAGAGGTTTGACCTGCAAGATTGATATGGCAAGTATCAAATATATCTGGCAAAAGTGTCAAAATCCTTTCATCAACTTGGCTGACACCTTTGATTTCATAACCAACAGGTGGTTAAACAGCGTCCTGCAGAAACGTTGTCCATCATAAGGTGAATGCAATATTTCCTTTCTCCTTGGCAAACGTCTTTACTGCAACCAACCACAACAGTAGGTCTAAGCAACTGATGTGGAGCTCTAACTTCTGCTTCGACCTGAGATGCCCTGTCACCAGGTCTACACAGCTTGCACCCCAACCCAAATGCCTAGTCTCATAGTTGACTGCAGAGGTCCTCTTCACGCCAAAGAAAGCCCAAACATTCCACACCTCCCTGTGTGTCCACCACCACTCTGCTTTCTTCTTCGCCTCTGCAGACCACTGTACCCAATCTGCATAGGAAAATCTATGATGCAGGTGAAAGATTTCCATTCTCTGAAAGGCCCTGTAGTTCATGAGGCAGGGAAAAATTTCCTTGATGAACAAAGAGAGTTATCCTACCACCACGGCTAGGTTTTATAAAGACATTTCCAGCCTTCTCAGTACCTTCTTTATCTCATGTTTTATAGCCCATATCTTCTTCAAGGGCAACTCCAAGCGACCTGAATAGAAATAACAGTGAACGCTAAGAACTTCATTTTCTGTGCCGGGTTCACATTGACTTGTCCCAACTTATCACATGTGCTTGAATCACTGACAAGCATCAAAGAAAAGAGAGAGGAGTGCTGAAGCTCATTGGTAAGGTTATGGACTGTGGGAGGTGTTGTATGGTGGAATGTTTTGTTTATATTTAACATAGTACTCATATGAACTGTAGTATTTGTTCAAGAAATGATGCAGCTGTTTATTTCATTGCTGCCGATGAATAGTGACAATTGGAGAAAGCTCATAGGAACCTTAGGATCTTGTCATAATATCTGTTAGAAGCTGGGTTTCTGGTTGGCATATGTATGCACCCTGTCCAAGCAGGAACCACAATCCTAGTCAGAGTAATTGTAGTACACACTAACAGTTTACCTGGGCTCACCGTCTGGTATCTAGGCACAAAGCAGCCATGCTAAACTAAAGAGGCGATGTGTAAAGTATTTGTGCACACACACAGAAACACAGTGACAACACCACAAAAGCATTCCATGCCAGTTTAGAAAAATAGTCATTATTTATCTGAGTAGAACAGGACTAAAACGATAAAAATCCAACATACACAAGTCAAGTTACGAATTTTGCAAGATGAAATCAAAATGCAATACTTAGAAATCAATAGTTCCAAATGGGGCTATCTGGTCGCACTGGACTGGGCAAATCCAAAAGTTCAGTCTGACCGTGATGGAGCACAGGCCGGATACAGGAGTCAAGCAGGCCCGCTGACAGTACCTTGGATGCATTGAAGCTCGGGGAGGAGATGTGTCACTGCAGAAGGCGATGCGTCATTTCTGAAGTTGGGCAGCATCATTGACGTCATTGATGTGTCAATGTCAAGAGCGATGTACGTTGGGCCGATGAATCGAACCACTGGGCTGTATGCAATGCGCAAAGGCGCACAGGACTTGGAATACGTCGGGGACAGTGCGTCGCAGACATCGGCAATCCGGTGTCTGAGACTAATGCAGCAGTGGTGATTCAGAGGCACTGCGTAGGCACAGTTGGGCTGCGTTGTAAGTCGAGGTCGTTGCGTCGCACAGTCAGCGAGTGGTGGCCACAACTTCGGTGCAGGCAGCAGCGATTAATCGATATCACAGAGAAATGCGCTGGTTCTGATGAACGCTTCAGTGTCGATGTGTTGGTTTCTTGGGTTGCAGCACCAAACACTCCCTTCCAAGGGCCCAGAGCTGGATTTGGCACCTCTTGGCAGAGCAGGACTCACAGTAGAGGAGCTCAAGTGCTGGTAGCAAGATGCAGGTAAAGTCTTTGATATCCCTGAGACTTCAGAAACAGGCGGCAAGCCCAACAAGCCCTTGGAAAACCTTTAGAGATGTAGGATGTAGAGAATAAAGTCCAGCCCTCTCACTCCCAGGCAAGATGCAGCAGGCAGGAGCCCAACACAGCAAAGCAAGCAGCAAAGTGGCAGCCCCTCCTGATAGCACAATAGCTCTTTTTCCTGGTAGTTCCAAAAGTGTTCTGAGTATATGGTGTCAGAGGTCTAGTACTTATACCCATTTCAGCCTTTGAAGTAGGAAGCACAAGACCCTGCCCTGGCTCCAGACACACTACAGCGGGGTATGAAACTCTTTGTGTAGGGACAGGCACAGGTGCAAGTCTGAGCTCCTCCCTCGCACTCTAGCTCAGGAAGACCCTTCAGCCTGGTGATGGGCCATCGGGATATGCAGGCCACACCTCAGCTCCCTTTGTGTGTGACTGTCTAGTGGGAATGGACTAATCTCAACATCGAAATCTCAACCTATATAGTTTAGAATGTGCAATGCATCATATATAAATAACAACACCTGAAAAGCTGACCAAATATGTATACGTACCTCATACAGTCCAAAAAGATCATTGCATTTGGTCCACATTTTATGTTGTCTGTTAGGAGAGAGTATGTATGATGTTCTTTTTGGACTGTATGAGGTACGAATGAGTTCCAGTATGAATCAGAGTTAAGGTATGTCTGTTTGTCTGGTTTGTGGGACGTATATTGTTTTTTACCGAAACCTATCATGCTCATTATGTAAATTCTAATAAATTTTGATATGCTTTGATACATATTTGGTCAGCTTTTCAGGTGTTGTTATTTATATATGATGCATTGCACATTCTAAACTATATAGGTTGAGATTTCGATGTTGAGATTAGTCTGTTTACTTCCCCTGCTCATCTCTTCCTCTCATTTACCTCAGGGGCCCCCTTTTTTCCAGTTGTCTAGTGGGAATGCACAAAGCCCAGCTGTCACTCAACCCAGACGTGTATTCCAGAGACAGGCAGAGGCACAGATAGTTAAAGTAAGAAAAGGCCAACTTTCTAAAAGTGGCATTTTCAGACCTGTAAATTAAAAACCAACTTCACTAAAAGATATGTTTTTAAGCTCAAGTGCTGGTAGCAAGATGCAGGTAAAGTCTTTGATATCCCTGAGACTTCAGAAACAGGCGGCAAGCCCAACAAGCCCTTGGAAAACCTTTAGAGATGTAGGATGTAGAGAATAAAGTCCAGCCCTCTCACTCCCAGGCAAGATGCAGCAGGCAGGAGCCCAACACAGCAAAGCAAGCAGCAAAGTGGCAGCCCCCCCTGATAGCACAATAGCTCTTTTTCCTGGTAGTTCCAAAAGTGTTCTGAGTATATGGTGTCAGAGGTCTAGTACTTATACCCATTTCAGCCTTTGAAGTAGGAAGCACAAGACCCTGCCCTGGCTCCAGACACACTACAGCGGGGTATGCAACTCTTTGTGTAGGGGCAGGCACAGGTGCAAGTCTGAGCTCCTCCCTCGCACTCTAGCTCAGGAAGACCCTTCAGCCTGGTGATGGGCCATCGGGATATGCAGGCCACACCTCAGCTCCCTTTGTGTGTGACTGTCTAGTGGGAATGGACTAATCTCAACATCGAAATCTCAACCTATATAGTTTAGAATGTGCAATGCATCCTATATAAATAACAACACCTGAAAAGCTGACCAAATATGTATACGTACCTCATACAGTCCAAAAAGAACATTGCATTTGGTCCACATTTTATGTTGTCTGTTAGGAGAGAGTATGTATGATGTTCTTTTTGGACTGTATGAGGTACGAATGAGTTCCAGTATGAATCAGAGTTAAGGTATGTCTGTTTGTCTGGTTTGTGGGACGTATATTGTTTTTTACCGAAACCTATCATGCTCATTATGTAAATTCTAATAAATTTTGATATGCTTTGATACATATTTGGTCAGCTTTTCAGGTGTTGTTATTTATATATGATGCATTGCACATTCTAAACTATATAGGTTGAGATTTCGATGTTGAGATTAGTCTGTTTACTTCCCCTGCTCATCTCTTCCTCTCATTTACCTCAGGGGCCCCCTTTTTTCCAGTTGTCTAGTGGGAATGCACAAAGCCCAGCTGTCACTCAACCCAGACGTGTATTCCAGAGACAGGCAGAGGCACAGATAGTTAAAGTAAGAAAAGGCCAACTTTCTAAAAGTGGCATTTTCAGACCTGTAAATTAAAAACCAACTTCACTAAAAGATATGTTTTTAAATTCTGAGTCCAGAGACACAACATTTACTTTTCCTATATTTTCCCCATGGGAAGTTACACTTGTAAAGTGTTATAAAGTAGCTCCAATGCTAACCTATGGGAGAGATAAGCATTGCTGTATTGAAAAACAAATTTAGCAGATATTCACTACCAGGACATGTAAAACTCAACAGTACATGTCCTATCTTTTAAATACACTGCACCCTGCCAATGGGGCTACCTAGGACCTACCTTAGGGGTGGCGTATATGTAATGAAAGGGAAGGTTTGGGCCTGGCAAGTAGGTGAAATTGACAGGTAGAAATGGCAGTTTAAAACTGCACACACTGGCTCTGCAGTGGCAGGCCTGAGACATGTTTTATAGGGCTACTCGTGGGTTGCACAATCAGTGCTGCAGGCCCACTAGAAACATTTAAGTTACAGGTCCTGGGCACAAATAGTGCACTGTGCTAGGGACTTATCAGTAAATCAAATATGCTGGTCAACAAGTCAGCCCTTCCCTGCCTGTACGCCGCTCTCTTTCCAGGCGAAACTCAGGCACTGGGGTGGGACTTCATCCTCCAGGGCGCAACGGGGCCAGTGACTACCGCGGGATGCTACTAAACCCGCTCCAGCTTCCCACAGCACGGGTCAACAAGTCGGCACTTCCTTGCCTGTACACTGCTCACTTTCCAGGCGAGACTTCGGCACTGGGGTGGGACTTCATTCCCTAGGGTGCACAGGGCCAGTGACTACTGCTGGACGCTACTAAACCCACTCCAGCTTCCCGCAGTGCGGGACGCGCCCGAGCGTGCTCCCGGGTGAAGACTGTGACAAGATGGGCCCGGCTTCGCCCGTCATCGCCAGGAAGAGGCTGCACCCCCCCCCCTTCATTCTACAGTGGAATTAAGACTGCTGATATTTGTTTTTGATATTTTACATCTGAACTGCCAGATAATCGTCGTGCTGTAAATTGGGAAATGAAAGGCTCCCAAGCTAGCAATAGTCAAAGCTAAAAGATCATAGAAACCCACCGCGGAGGCTACTTATGCAAGAGTTAATGTAAGGAAAAATTCTACTTTAGAAGACATCGATCATCTAATCAAAGAAGTTGAGTCGATACTAAATACTGATCCTATTAGGGCTGTAGCACCTACTGCCGAAGTGCCAACAATGTTTCAAAAGAGAGTCAGGGAGACTCCATCAGGAGTGTGCTCCTCCATGGGAAGTCACAGTGATTCTCTCGTCTTTGATTTGTTACCTCCTACATCCAAACCTCCGTTGTCCCCAGAGATTACCATAGTCTCTAATGTGTCCTGTTCAAACAGATATGCAGTGTTATTATTATTATTATTATTATTATTATTATTTAACGGTTTTATATAGCACTGGCTAGACCCGGGGGTATCAGAGCGCTTTACAGGAGTTTGAAGAAGGGAACAGGAATAAAACATTTGTTCAATAATATAGCATTCAGACCGGTTAAACTAAAAAGAACAAATTGATTAATACAAGTTAGGTTAACAGATATGCAAAAAAAAAGAGCTATCTACATAAATAATATGGATATAGGTAGTCAAAAACTTTAGCGAGTAATGAGTAATTAGGCTTGGGTAGGGGGGTGAAAAATAGATAGGGGCAGGGGAAGAAGTATAGATGGGGAGAGACTATGGAAGGGGATGGGTAAGAGTAGGTGAAGGGAAGGAGGGGAACTAAGGGGGAAGGGAGAGAGTAGCACAAGTGAAATATGTAAAGAGGGGGAAGGGAGAGGTGGGAGACAGGAGGACAGTAGAGGGGAACCTGACAGGGGGAAAGAGTGAGGGGTCAGAGGCGAGGATTATAGACCCCAATATTTGTTGAGAAGGTGCAGTTTGAGGTCTTTTTTAAAGCTGAAATAGGAGGGGTTACATCGCAGGTCTTTAGGGAGAGAATTCCAGATGTTTGGGGCATTTCCGGAGAAGGAGCGAGATTGTGTGGTTTTCTTTTTTAACAGAGGAGGGACTAGGAGGAGAGCGTTGGTGCTTCTCATCGGTCGGAAGCAGCCCGCTTTGTTGAGTTTATTTGAGAGGTACATCGGGGTGTTTTGATGAAGGGCTTTGTGAGTAATGCATGCGATCTTGTAGGAGGATCTGCCTTTGACAGGAAGCCATTTGAGGGCTTTAAGGGCAGGGGAGATGTGGTCAAAACGTTTGCAGTCGGTGTTAAGCCTGGCCGCTAGGTTGAGCACAGATTTGAGTGGGGCTAGGTGAATTTTAGGTGTTCCGGAGAGGATAGCGTTACCATAGTCGATTCTCGAGAGGACCAGTGATTGGACAACGATTTGAAGTCGTCAGCAGGAATGAAGGGTTTAATTTTCTTGAGATGACGGAGAGTGAAGAGTGCTCCTTTAGCCGAGTTTTTTATGTGGGCATTAAGAGTTAGGCTGTTGTCAATGGTGATACCGAGAGATTTTACTGAGTTGGATAAGGAGAGCGAACAGTTGAGGGCATTAAGGTCAGAGATCAAAGTTTGGATGGGGAGCGGGATGTTTTTTGGAGAGAAGAGAATGATTTCGTTATTTTAGGGTTGAGTTTGAGATGATTGTAGTGGAACCAGGAGTGGATCTTAGTCAGGGTGTCGTTCAGGTGCAGAACATCAGAGTGGGATTTAATTTTATAGTGAAGTTGAGTGTCATCGGCATAGAGGTGGTAGTTGATTTCAGCTTGTTTTAGAATGAGGGTAAGGGGTTCCATAAAGAGGTTGAAGAGAGAGGGAGAGAGAATAGATCCCTGGGGGACACCTAGGGAGACAGGTGTAGGGTTTGAGAGGCAGTCGTAGATTTTGATTTGTTGAGTTCTGTGTTGGAGAAAGGAGGCAAACCATTTGAGGACAGGACCATTGAGGCCAAAGTGAACTTTGAGTGTGTTAAGTAAGGCAGAGTGGTTAACTGTATCAAACGCAGCAGAGAGGTCGAGAAGAATAAGTAGGCAGGTCTCGCCCTTGTCGAGGGAGTGATGAATGTCGTCAATTATATTTAGCATGGCGGTTTCTGTACTGCAGCCTTTTCTGAAGCCGGATTGCAAGGAGTCCAGTAGGTTGAAAGTGTCGATGTGTTTATCCAATTAGAGCAGGGCACATTTTTCAAGAGCTTTGGAGAGAAGGGTGAGGTTAGAGATAGAGCGGAGATTGTTTGGGTCGTTAGGGTCGGCATTGGGATTTTTGAGAATGGGAGTGATTTGTCCAAGTTGGAGGGAGACAGGGACACACCCCGTGGCCAGGGAGTAGTTTATGATAGTAGTCCAATATGGGGCAATGATGTGCTTTAGATCTTGGACAAGGTTAGAAGGGAGAGGGTCTTTAGTGTAAAAAGACGTTTTTAGTTTAGTAATGATGTTAAAGACTTCGGGTTCGGTTACGGGGTGGAAATTATGCCAGGAGGCATTGTTTTTTAGCTGGGAGTTGAGGAGGTTGGATTCAGGAGGGGATGTAACGAGAGGGTGATGGGAGGAATCAGGGGATAGAGTTAATAAGGAGGGAGATTTTTAAGTAATGTCACCGGAAAATTGGGGGTTGGGTGGGATCTGAGTTAAAAGGAAGGATTGATCGATTTTGGCGATTTCTTCTGAGAAGAAGTTAGCAATTTCTTCGCATCTCTCAGTTGAGGCCGTCAGCTTTGGGGGGGCAGAGGATGTTTGGTTTCTAACAATGTTAAACAGTTCTCTGGGTCTATTTTTGGCCCGATCAAGTTGTGCACGGAAGAAGGATGCTTTTTCATTGAAAATGTGCTTCTTGTAAGTGGCTCTAGTGGATCTGAGGAGGGCGAGATGGGAGGGGGATGGGTGTTGCCTCCAAGTTGTTTCAGTCAGTCTAAGAGAGCGTCTTTCGTTGATGAGATCTGAGTTGAACCACGATTTGGATGGAATATTTCTTCGAGTTTTTAGTTTAGGTGGGGCAATTTGGTTTAAGACCTCGATAACAGATTTATTAAAATGCTCGGTGAGTTCGTTTGCATTTTGGGAGAGAGGGGTGAGAGTAAGTTGTGCTTGGAGTTTAGACTCGAGTTCGCCAGGGGGGATAAGATTAAGGTTTCTGGTCAATTTCCTGGGTTTGATGTATTTTGTGGGGGGGGTGGTAGCGATCGTGAACAGAATGAGGTGATGGTCAGACCAGTCGATGGGGATGATGTTGGAAAGGGAGGCCAAGTCATTGTTGGCGATGATGGCATCAAGAATGGCCCCTTTGGTGTGGGTTGGAGAATGGCAAAGTTGATTGAGGTCACTAATCTCAAGAAGATTAGTGAGGAGGTTAACTGTGGAGTCCTCAGTATCATTCCAGTGGAGGTTAAAATCTCCTAGGAAGAGATTTTTTGCGTTAGAAAGTGAGGATTGAGTGAGAAGGTCAGATAGTTCCTCAGCAAAGGGAAGAGGATCACCAGGGGGATGGTAGATATTATGTAGTTGAATTGGTGGAGAACCATGAGTCTTTAGTTCGGCTCCAAGGTATTCAAAGGTTGCGTGGTCTGAGTTCTTAATAAGCAAGAGTTGTAGTTCATTTTTAAAGTTTATAGCTAGTTCACCCCCTATTCTGTCGGGTCTGTCTTTTCTGAGGATAGAGTAACCGGGGGGAGAGTAAGTCAAGGATGGACGTAGAGTGGTCATTGAGCCATGTTTCCATGAGGAAGGCGATGTCTATAGCTTCACTAAGGATGGTTTCAGATATTTCCGTCGCGTGTCGGACAGCCGATCGGCAGTTTACAAGCATGCAGGCGAGGGGTTTAGGGTTGTCTTTGGGGGGAGAGCACGAATGGATGGTGGTAAGTTGTGGTGGGGGTCTAGGGGAGAAGGGGGAGGAGGGGATTCTGCTAGTCCCCAGAATAACGGGAATGGTGGAGTGAAGGGCGGGAAGATCGTTAATAGGAGAGTTAGGAAGGTAGGAGTTACATAGGTCAAGAAGGTCGGAGGAGGAGAGATAGCTCGAGGCACGGAGGGGCCTATGTGTACGGTTGCAGAGGGGGGTAGTTCTCCAATGTGTAGGGTTAGAGGTGTTTTGTAAGCCAGAACCGGGGGAATTAGAACGATTGAGGAGGGTCCTGGAGTAGAGGGAGTTGAAATCTTTGCTAAGACATGTGAGTGTGGACATCAAGGTTAGGAGATTGCATTCTATGTTGGTTAGTGTCTGGGTTATAAGAGAGATGGGGAAGGCAGTTGGGGAGGAGGGGGGGAAAGGGTATGTTCCGTGTTGACCGGGGAGGGAAGTCTAAGGTGTGGAGGGGGAGAGAGGCCAGGAGGGGGGGTAAGAGGAGTGCTCAGGCTGATGGAATAAGGGAGGGCCGTGGAGTGGGAAAGGACAATCATAGAATCAGGATATGTGTTTTGAGATGGTAAGAGGGCGTGAGGGGTGTGTTAATGGATGAGATAACACCTCGTATCCACTCCAACCCTGAGGTAACCCTGGCACAGGATTTAACTTCAGCCAGGCTAGGTACTGCTAATACTGACAATACAACTACTATAGCAAGCTCAGGCATCATAGACGGTGACAGCAACTTAGAGACAGTGGATGTTGAGAGTATTTCTGGACTTCATCGTAAACTCGATGATTTAAAGTGATTAGTGACAGGGCTAATCGACCGCCTTGCAAAGATGAATACGAGCGCTAGCTCTTGCTGCTGTACCTGCCACATGAGTTCTGAACCTGTGCAGAAGAGGGGCCTAGTTTCCAAGACCCCCCCATTCGAGAGGTTGATCCTGCAACTCAGGCAATAACTATACCTATAATTCTTCATGAACTGCAGTGGACTCATCCACCTAATACTAAGATACTCAGCAGGGACGCCAAGACCTTGTCAAAGCACAGGCCAAATACATTGCATACCTGGAGATTCCAAAAGAGAGCAAACACAAGGAGATGATGGACGGACACTCACCCCCAGTCACAGATCTGGGTTGAATCCATCATCGTTCTTTAGCTCACTTCGCCACCCCAGTTCAGACACAGCTATATGCAAATCAGTCTTGACCCTCTGCCTCATGGGAACAGTCCAGCCTGAACTGCCAAGCCATGTCTTCCCTGGACCGGAAACAAGCATCCTGGGACCTGTTTCGGGCTAACTACCCTCATCAGCCAGGCTAGCTTGAATCCACTGGCAAAGTGAGCAAGGGACCCACGTCTGGGCATACCCTGCCAACTTAGGGTGAACAAAGCAAACACAATGAGATGATGGACGGAGCGCTGAAACTTTTCAGACACTCACCCCCAGTCACAGATCTGGGTTGAATCCATCATCGTTCTTTAGCTCACTTCGCCACCCCAGTTCAGACACAGTTATATGCAAATCAGTCTTGACCCTGTGCCTCATGGGAACAGTCCAGCCCGAACGGCCAAGCCATGTCATCCCTGGACCGGAAACAAGCATCCTTGGACCGGTTTTGGGCTAACAACCCTCATCAGCCAGGCGAGCTTGAATCCAGTGGCAAAGTGAGCAAGGGACCCACGTCTGGGCACACCCAGCCAACTTAGGGTGAACAAAGCAAACACAAGGAGATGATGGACGGAGCGCTGAACTTTTTCAGACACTCATCCCCAGTCACAGATCTGGGTTGAATCCATCATCGTTCTTTAGCTCACTTCGCCACCCCAGTTCAGACACAGCTATATGCAAATCAGTCTTGACCCTGTGCCTCATGGGAACAGTCCAGCCCGAACTGCCAAGCCATGTCTTCACTGGACCGGAAACAAGCATCCTGGGACCGGTTTCGGGCTAACAACCCTTATAAGCCAGGCTAGCTTGAATCCAGTGGCAAAGTGAGCAAGGGACCCACGTCTGGGTATACCCTGCCAACTTAGGGTGAACAAAGCAAACACAAGGAGATGATGGACGGAGCGCTGAAACTTTTCAGGCACTCACACCCAGTCACAGATCTGGGTTGAATCCATCACCGTTCTTTAGCTCACTTCGCCACCCCAGTTCAGACACAGCTATATGCAAATTAGTCTTGACCCTGTGCCTCATGGGAACAGTCCAGCTAGAACTGCCAAGCCATGTCTTCCCTGGACCGGAAACAAGCATCCTGGGACCAGTTTCGGGCTAACAACCCTCATCAGCCAGGCTAGTTTGAATCCAGTGGCAAAGTGAGCAAGGGACCCACGTCTGGCAATACCCTGCCAACTTAGGGCAAACAAAGCAAACACAAGGTGATGATGGATGAAGCGCTGAAACTTTTCAGACACTCACCCCCAGTCACAGATCTGGGTTGAATCCATCATCGTTCTTTAGCTCACTTTGCCACCCCAGTTCAGACACAGCTATATGCAAATCAGTCTTGACCCTGTGCCTCATGGGAACAGTCCAGCCCGAACTGCCAATCCATGTCTTCCCTGGACCGGAACCAAGCATCCTTGGACCGGTTTCGGGCTAACAACCCTCATCAGCCAGGCTAGCTTGAATCCAGTGGCAAAGTGAGCAAGGGACCCACGTCTGGGCATACCCTGCCAACTTAGGGCGAACAAAGCAAACACAAGGAGATGATGGACGGAGCGCTGAAATTTTTCTGACACTCACCCCCAGTCACAGATCTGGGTTGAATCCATCATCGTTCTTTAGCTCACTTCGCCTCCCCAGTTCAGACACAGCTATATGCAAATCAGTCTTGACCCTGTGCCTCATGGGAACAGTCCAGACCGAACTGCCAAGCCATGTCATCCCTGGAACGGAATCAAGCATCCTGGGACCGGTTTCGGGCTAACAACCCTCATCAGCCAGGCTAGCTTGAATCCAGTGGCAAAGTGAGCAAGGGACCGACGTCTGGGCATACCCTGCCAACTTAGGGCGAACAAAGCAAACACAAGGAGATGATGGACGGAGCGCTGAAATTTTTCTGACACTCACCCCCAGTCACAGATCTGAGTTGAATCCATCATCGTTCTTTAGCTCACTTCGCCTCCCCAGTTCAGACACAGCTATATGCAAATCAGTCTTGACCCTGTGCCTCATGGGAACAGTCCAGCCCGAACTGCCAAGCCATGTCATCCCTGGACCGGAATCAAGCATCCTGGGACCGGTTTCGGGCTAACAACCCTCATCAGCCAGACAAGCTTGAATCCAGTGGCAAAGTGAGCAAGGGACCCACGTCTGGGCATACCCTGCTAACTTAGGGCGAACAAAGCAAACACAAGGAGATGATGTACGGAGCGCTGAAACTTTTCAGACACTCACCCCCAGTCACAGATCTGGGTTGAATCCATCATCGTTCTTTAGCTCACTTCTGCCACCCCTGTTCAGACACAGCTATATGCAAATCAGTCTTGACCCTGTGCCTCATGGGAACAGTCCAGCCCGAACTGCCAAGCCATGTCTTCCCTGGACCGGAAACAAGCATCCTGGGACCGGTTTCGGGCTAACAACCCTCATCAGCCAGGCTAGCTTGAATCCAGTGGCAAAGTGAGCAAGGGACCCACGTCTGGGCATACCCTGCCAACTTAGGGTGAACAAAGCAAACACAAGGAGATGATGGACGGAGCGCTGAAACTTTTCAGGCACTCACCCCAGTCACAGATCTGGGTTGAATCCATCATCGTTCTTTAGCTCACTTCGCCACCCCAGTTCAGACACAGCTATATGCAAATCAGTCTTGACCCTGTGCCTCATAGGAAAAGTCCAGCCCGAACTGCCAAGTCATGCCTTCCCTGGACCGGAAACAATCATCCTGGGACCGGTTTTGGGCTAACAACCCTTATCAGCCAGGCTAGCTTGAATCCAGTGGCAAAGTGAGCAAGGGACCCACGTCTTGGTATACCCGGCCATCTTAGGGTGAACAAAGCAAACACAAGGAGATGATGGACGGAGCGCTGAAACTTTTCAGGCACTCACCCCCAGTCACAGATCTGGGTTGAATCCATCATCGTTCTTTAGCTCACTTCGCCACCCCAGTTCAGACACAGCTATATGCAAATTAGTCTTGACCCTGTGCCTCATGGGTACAGTCCAGCCCGAACTGCCAAGCCATGTCTTCCCTGGACCGGAAACAAGCATCCTGAGACCGGTTTGGGCTAACAACCCTCATCAGCCAGGCTAGTTTGAATCCAGTGGCAAAGTGAGCAAGGGACCCACGTCTGGGCATACCCTGCCAACTAAGGTCAAACAAAGCAAACACAAGGTGATGATGGATGAAGCGCTGAAATTTTTCAGACACTCACCCCCAGTCACAGATCTGGGTTGAATCCATCATCGTTCTTTAGCTCACTTTGCCACCCCAGTTCAGACACAGCTATATGCAAATCAGTCTTGACCCTGTGCCTCATGGGAACAGTCCAGCCCGAACTGCCAAGCCATGTGTTCCCTGGACCGGAACCAAGCATCCTGGGACCAGTTTCGGGCTAACAACCCTCATCAGCCAGGCTAGCTTGAATCCAGTGGCAAAGTGAGCAAGGGACCCACGTCTGGGCATACACTGCCAACTTAGGGCGAACAAAGCAAACACAAGGAGATGATGGACGGAGCGCTGAAACTTTTCTGACACTCATCCCCAGTCACAGATCTGGGTTGAATCCATCATCGTTCTTTAGCTCACTTCGCCTCCCCAGTTCAGACACAGCTATAATCAAATCAGTCTTGACACTGTGCCTCATGGGAACAGTCCAGCCCGAACTGCCAAGCCATGTCATCCCTGGCCCGGAATCAAGCATCCTGGGACCGGTTTCGGGCTAACAACCCTCATCAGCCAGACAAGCTTGAATCCAGTGGCAAAGTGAGCAAGGGACCCACGTCTGGGCATACCCTGCCAACTTAGGGTGAACAAAGCAAACACAAGGAGATGATGGACGGAGCGCTGAAACTTTTCAGGCACTCACCCCAGTCACAGATCTGGGTTGAATCCATCATCGTTCTTTAGCTCACTTCGCCACCCCAGTTCAGACACAGCTATATGCAAATCAGTCTTGACCCTGTGCCTCATGGGAACAGTCCAGCCCGAACTGCCAATCCATGTCTTCCCTGGACCGGAACCAAGCATCCTTGGACCGGTTTCGGGCTAACAACCCTCATCAGCCAGGCTAGCTTGAATCCAGTGGCAAAGTGAGCAAGGGACCCACGTCTGGGCATACCCTGCCAACTTAGGGCGAACAAAGCAAACACAAGGAGATGATGGACGGAGCGCTGAAATTTTTCTGACACTCACCCCCAGTCACAGATCTGGGTTGAATCCATCATCGTTCTTTAGCTCACTTCGCCTCCCCAGTTCAGACACAGCTATATGCAAATCAGTCTTGACCCTGTGCCTCATGGGAACAGTCCAGCCCGAACTGCCAAGCCATGTCATCCCTGGACCGGAATCACGCATCCTGGGACCGGTTTCGGGCTAACAACCCTCATCAGCCAGACAAGCTTGAATCCAGTGGCAAAGTGAGCAAGGGACCCACGTCTGGGCATACCCTGCTAACTTAGGGCGAACAAAGCAAACACAAGGAGATGATGTACGGAGCGCTGAAACTTTTCAGACACTCACCCCCCAGTCACAGATCTGGGTTGAATCCATCATCGTTCTTTAGCTCACTTTGCCACCCCTGTTCAGACACAGCTATATGCAAATCAGTCTTGACCCTGTGCCTCATGGGAACAGTCCAGCCCGAACTGCCAAGCCATGTCTTCCCTGGACCGGAAACAAGCATCCTGGGACCGGTTTCGGGCTAACAACCCTCATCAGCCAGGCTAAGCTTGAATCCAGTGGCAAAGTGAGCAAGGGACCCACGTCTGGGCATACCCTGCCAACTTAGGGTGAACAAAGCAAACACAAGGAGATGATGGACGGAGCGCTGAAACTTTTCAGGCACTCACCCCAGTCACAGATCTGGGTTGAATCCATCATCGTTCTTTAGCTCACTTCGCCACCCCAGTTCAGACACAGCTATATGCAAATCAGTCTTGACCCTGTGCCTCATAGGAAAAGTCCAGCCCGAACTGCCAAGTCATGCCTTCCCTGGACCGGAAACAAGCATCCTGGGACCGGTTTTGGGCTAACAACCCTTATCAGCCAGGCTAGCTTGAATCCAGTGGCAAAGTGAGCAAGGGACCCACGTCTTGGTATACCCGGCCATCTTAGGGTGAACAAAGCAAACACAAGGAGATGATGGACGGAGCGCTGAAACTTTTCAGGCACTCACCCCCAGTCACAGATCTGGGTTGAATCCATCATCGTTCTTTAGCTCACTTCGCCACCCCAGTTCAGACACAGCTATATGCAAATTAGTCTTGACCCTGTGCCTCATGGGTACAGTCCAGCCCGAACTGCCAAGCCATGTCTTCCCTGGACCGGAAACAAGCATCCTGAGACCGGTTTGGGCTAACAACCCTCATCAGCCAGGCTAGTTTGAATCCAGTGGCAAAGTGAGCAAGGGACCCACGTCTGGGCATACCCTGCCAACTAAGGTCAAACAAAGCAAACACAAGGTGATGATGGATGAAGCGCTGAAACTTTTCAGACACTCACCCCCAGTCACAGATCTGGGTTGAATCCATCATCGTTCTTTAGCTCACTTTGCCACCCCAGTTCAGACACAGCTATATGCAAATCAGTCTTGACCCTGTGCCTCATGGGAACAGTCCAGCCCGAACTGCCAAGCCATGTGTTCCCTGGACCGGAACCAAGCATCCTGGGACCAGTTTCGGGCCAACAACCCTCATCAGCCAGGCTAGCTTGAATCCAGTGGCAAAGTGAGCAAGGGACCCACGTCTGGGCATACACTGCCAACTTAGGGCGAACAAAGCAAACACAAGGAGATGATGGACGGAGCGCTGAAACTTTTCAGACACTCATCCCCAGTCACAGATCTGGGTTGAATCCATCATCGTTCTTTAGCTCACTTCGCCTCCCCAGTTCAGACACAGCTATAATCAAATCAGTCTTGACACTGTGCCTCATGGGAACAGTCCAGCCCGAACTGCCAAGCCATGTCATCCCTGGCCCGGAATCAAGCATCCTGGGACCGGTTTCGGGCTAACAACCCTCATCAGCCAGACAAGCTTGAATCCAGTGGCAAAGTGAGCAAGGGACCCACGTCTGGGCATACCCTGCCAACTTAGGGTGAACAAAGCAAACACAAGGAGATGATGGACGGAGCGCTGAAACTTTTCAGGCACTCACCCCAGTCACAGATCTGGGTTGAATCCATCATCGTTCTTTAGCTCACTTCGCCACCCCAGTTCAGACACAGCTATATGCAAATCAGTCTTGACCCTGTGCCTCATAGGAAAAGTCCAGCCCGAACTGCCAAGTCATGCCTTCCCTGGACTGGAAACAAGCATCCTGGGACCGGTTTCGGGCTAACAACCCTCATCAGCCAGGCTAGTTTGAATCCAGTGCAAAGTGAGCACGGGACCCACGTCTGGGAATACCCTGCCAACTTAGGGCGAACAAAGCAAACACAAGGAGATGATGGATGAAGCGCTGAAACTTTTCAGACACTCACCCCCAGTCACAGATCTGGGTTGAATCCATCATCGTTCTTTAGCTGACTTCGCCACCCCAGTTCAGACACAGCTATATGCAAATCAGTCTTGACCCTGTGCCTCATGGGAACAGTCCAGCCCGAACTGCCAAGCCATGTCTTCCCTGGACCGGAACCAAGCATCCTGGGACTGGTTTCGGGCTAACAACCCTCATCAGCCAGGCTAGCTTGAATCCAGTGGCAAAGTGAGCAAGGGACCCACGTCTGGGCATACCCTGCCAACTTAGGGCAAACAAAGCAAACACAAGGAGATGATGGACGGAGCTCTGAAACCTTTCAGACACTCACCCCCAGTCACAGATCTGGGTTGAATCCATCATCATTCTTTAGCTCACTTCGCCACCCCAGTTCAGACACAGCTATATGCAAATCAGTCTTGACCCTGTGCCTCATGGGAACAGTCCAGCCCGAACTGCCAAGCCATGTCTTCCCTGGACCGGAAACAAGCATCCTAGGACCGGTTTCGGGCTAACAACCCTCATCAGCCAGGCTAGCTTGAATCCAGTGGCAAAGTGAGCAAGGGACCCACGTCTGGGCATACCCTGCCAACTTAGGGCGAACAAAGCAAACACAAGGAGATGATGGATAAAGCGCTGAAACTTTTCAGACACTCACCCCCAGTCACAGATCTGGGTTGAATCCATCATCGTTCTTTAGCTCACTTCGCCACCCCAGTTCAGACACAGCTATATGCAAATCAGTCTTGTCCCTGTGCCTCATGGGAACAGTCCAGCCCGAACTGCCAAGCCATGTCTTCCCTGGACCGGAAACAAGCATCCTGGGACCGATTTCGGGCTAACAGCCCTCATCAGCCAGACTAGATTGAATCCAGTGGCAAAGTGAGCAAGGGACCCACGTCTGGGCATACCCTGCCAACTTTGGGCGAACAAAGCAAACACAAGGAGATGATGGATGAAGCGCTGAAACTTTTCAGACACTCACCCCCAGTCACAGATCTGGGTTGAATCCATCATCGTTCTTTAGCTCACTTCGCCACCCCATTTCAGACACAGCTATATGCAAATCAGTCTTGACCCTGTGCCTCATGGGAACAGTCCAGCCCGAACTGCCAAGCCATGTCTTCACTGGACCGGAAACAAGCATCCTGGGACCAGTTTCGGGCTAACAACCCTCATCAGCCAGGCTAGCTTGAATCCAGTGGCAAAGTGAGCAAGGGACCCACGTCTGGGCATACCCTGCCAACTTAGGGTGAACAAAGCAAACACAAGGAGATGATGGTTGGAGCGCTGAAACTTTTCAGGCACTCACACCCAGTCACAGATCTGGGTTGAATCCATCACCGTTCTTTAGCTCACTTCGCCACCCCAGTTCAGACACAGCTATATGCAAATTAGTCTTGACCCTGTGCCTCATGGGGACAGTCCAGCCTGAACTGCCAAGCCATGTCTTCCCTGGACCGGAAACAAGCATCCTGGGACCAGTTTCGGGCTAACAACCCTCATCAGCCAGGCTAGTTTGAATCCAGTGGCAAAGTGAGCAAGGGACCCACGTCTGGGCATACCCTGCCAACTTAGGGCAAACAAAGCAAACACAAGGTGATGATGGATGAAGCGCTGAAACTTTTCAGACACTCACCCCCAGTCACAGATCTGGGTTGAATCCATCATCGTTCTTTAGCTCACTTTGCCACCCCAGTTCAAACACAGCTATATGCAAATCAGTCTTGACCCTGTGCCTCATGGGAACAGTCCAGCCCGAACTGCCAATCCATGTCTTCCCTGGACCGGAACCAAGCATCCTTGGACCGGTTTCGGGCTAACAACCCTCATCAGCCAGGCTAGCTTGAATCCAGTGGCAAAGTGAGCAAGGGACCCACGTCTGGGCATACCCTGCCAACTTAGGGCGAACAAAGCAAACACAAGGAGATGATGGACGGAGCGCTGAAACTTTTCTGACACTCACCCCCAGTCACAGATCTGGGTTGAATCCATCATCGTTCTTTAGCTCACTTCGCCTCCCCAGTTCAGACACAGCTATATGCAAATCAGTCTTGACCCTGTGCCTCATGGGAACAGTCCAGCCCGAACTGCCAAGCCATGTCATCCCTGGACCGGAATCAAGCATCCTGGGACCGGTTTCGGGCTAACAACCCTCATCAGCCAGACAAGCTTGAATCCAGTGGCAAAGTGAGCAAGGGACCCACGTCTGGGCATACCCTGCTAACTTAGGGCGAACAAAGCAAACACAAGGAGATGATGCACGGAGCGCTGAAACTTTTCAGACACTCACCCCCAGTCACAGATCTGGGTTGAATCCATCATCGTTCTTTAGCTCACTTTGCCACCCCTGTTCAGACACAGCTATATGCAAATCAGTCTTGACCCTGTGCCTCATGGGAACAGTCCAGCCCGAACTGCCAAGCCATGTCTTCCCTGGACCGGAAACAAGCATCCTGGGACCGGTTTCGGGCTAACATCCCTCATCAGCCAGGCTAGCTTGAATCCAGTGGCAAAGTGAGCAAGGGACCCACGTCTGGGCATACCCTGCCAACTTAGGGTGAACAAAGCAAACACAAGGAGATGATGGACGGAGCGCTGAAACTTTTCAGGCACTCACCCCAGTCACAGATCTGGGTTGAATCCATCATCGTTCTTTAGCTCACTTCGCCACCCCAGTTCAGACACAGCTATATGCAAATCAGTCTTGACCCTGTGCCTCATAGGAAAAGTCCAGCCCGAACTGCCAAGTCATGCCTTCCCTGGACCGGAAACAAGCATCCTGGGACCGGTTTTGGGCTAACAACCCTTATCAGCCAGGCTAGCTTGAATCCAGTGGCAAAGTGAGCAAGGGACCCACGTCTGGGTATACCCTGCCAACTTAGGGTGAACAAAGCAAACACAAGGAGATGATGGACGGAGCGCTGAAACTTTTCAGGCACTCACCCCCAGTCACAGATCTGGGTTGAATCCATCATCGTTCTTTAGCTCACTTCGCCACCCCAGTTCAGACACAGCTATATGCAAATTAGTCTTGACCCTGTGCCTCATGGGAACAGTCCAGCCCGAACTGCCAAGCCATGTCTTCCCTGGACCGGAAACAAGCATCCTGAGACCGGTTTGGGCTAACAACCCTCATCAGCCAGGCTAGTTTGAATCCAGTGGCAAAGTGAGCAAGGGACCCACGTCTGGGCATACCCTGCCAACTAAGGTCAAACAAAGCAAACACAAGGTGATGATGGATGAGAGCGCTGAAATTTTTCAGACACTCACCCCCAGTCACAGATCTGGGTTGAATCCATCATCGTTCTTTAGCTCACTTTGCCACCCCAGTTCAGACACAGCTATATGCAAATCAGTCTTGACCCTGTGCCTCATGGGAACAGTCCAGCCCGAACTGCCAAGCCATGTCTTCCCTGGACCAGAAACAAGCATCCTGGTACCGGTTTCGGGCTAACAACCCTCATCAGCCAGGCTAGTTTGAATCCAGTGCAAAGTGAGCAAGGGACCCACGTCTGGGCATACCCTGCCAACTTAGGGCGAACAAAGCAAACACAAGGAGATGATGGACGGAGCTCTGAAACCTTTCAGACACTCACCCTCAGTCACAGATCTGGGTTGAATCCATCATCATTCTTTAGCTCACTTCGCCACCCCAGTTCAGACACAGCTATATGCAAATCAGTCTTGACCCTGTGCCTCATGGGAACAGTCCAGCCCGAACTGCCAAGCCATGTCTTCCCTGGACCGGAAACAAGCATCCTAGGACCGGTTTCGGGCTAACAGCCCTCATCAGCCAGGCTAGCTTGAATCCAGTGGCAAAGTGAGCAAGGGACCCTCGTCTGGGCATACCCTGCCAACTTAGGGCGAACAAAGCAAACTCAAAGAGATGATGGACGGAGCGCTGAAACTTTTCAGACACTCACCCCCAGTCACAGATCTGGGTTGAATCCATCATCGTTCTTTAGCTCACTTCGCCACCCCAGTTCAGACACAGCTATATGCAAATCAGTCTTGACCCTGTGCCTCATGGGATCAGTCCAGCCCGAACTGCCAAGCCATGTCTTCCCTGGACCGGAAACAAGCATCCTGGGACCGGTTTCGGGCTAATAACCCTCATCAGCCAGACTAGCTTGAATCCAGTGGCAAAGTGAGCAAGGGACCCACGTCTGGGCATACCCTGCCAACTTAGAGCGAACAAAGCAAACACAAGGAGATGATGGATAAAGCGCTGAAACTTTTCAGACACTCACCCCCAGTCACAGATCTGGGTTGAATCCATCATCGTTCTTTAGCTCACTTCGCCACCCCAGTTCAGACACAGCTATATGCAAATCAGTCTTGACTCTGTGCCTCATGGGAGCAGTCCAGCCCAAACTGCCAAGCCATGTCTTCCCTGGACCGGAAACAAGCATCCTGGGACCGGTTTCGGGCTAACAACCCTCATCAGCCAGACTAGCTTGAATCCAGTGGCAAAGTGAGCAAGGGACCCACGTCTGGGCATACCCTGCCAACTTTGGGCGAACAAAGCAAACACAAGTAGATGATGGACGGAGCTCTGAAACGTTTCAGACACTCACCCCCAGTCACAGATCTGGGTTGAATCCATCATCATTCTTTAGCTCACTTCGCCACCCGAGTTCAGACACAGCTATATGCAAATCAGTCTTGACCCTGTGCCTCATGGGATCAGTCCAGCCCGAACTGCCAAGCCATGTCTTCCCTGGACCGGAAACAAGCATCCTGGGACCGGTTTCGGGCTAATAACCCTCATCAGCCAGGCTAGCTTGAGTCCAGTGGCAAAGTGAGCAAGGGACCCACGTCTGGGCATACCCTGCCAACTTAGGGTGAACAAAGCAAACACAAGGAGATGATGGACGGAGCGCTGAAACTTTTCAGGCACTCACCCCAGTCACAGATTTGGGTTGAATCCATCATCGTTCTTTAGCTCACTTCGCCACCCCAGTTCAGACACAGCTATATGCAAATCAGTCTTGACCCTGTGCCTCATGGGATCAGTCCAGCCCGAACTGCCAAGCCATGTCTTCCCTGGACCGGAAACAAGCATCCTGGGACCGGTTTCGGGCTAACAACCCTCATCAGCCAGGCTAGTTTGAATCCAGTGCAAAGTGAGCAAGGGACCCACGTCTGGGCATACCCTGCCAACTTAGGGCGAACAAAGCAAACACAAGGAGATGATGGACGGAGCTCTGAAACCTTTCAGACACTCACCCCCAGTCACAGATCTGGGTTGAATCCATCATCATTCTTTAGCTCACTTCACCACCCCAGTTCAGACACAGCTATATGCAAATCAGTCTTGACCCTGTGCCTCATGGGAACAGTCCAGCCCGAACTGCCAAGCCATGTCTTCCCTGGACCGGAAACAAGCATCCTAGGACCGGTTTCGGGCTAACAACCCTCATCAGCCAGGCTAGCTTGAATCCAGTGGCAAAGTGAGCAAGGGACCCTCGTCTGGGCATACCCTGCCAACTTTGGGCGAACAAAGCAAACTCAAAGAGATGATGGACGGAGCGCTGAAACTTTTCAGACACTCACCCCCAGTCACAGATCTGGGTTGAATCCATCATCGTTCTTTAGCTCACTTCGCCACCCCAGTTCAGACACAGCTATATGCAAATCAGTCTTGACCCTGTGCCTCATGGGAACAGTCCAGCCCGAACTGCCAAGCCATGTCTTCCCTGGACCGGAAACAAGCATCCTGGGACCGATTTCGGGGTAACAACCCTCATCAGCCAGACTAGATTGAATCCAGTGGCAAAGTGAGCAAGGGACCCACGTCTGGGCATACCCTGCCAACTTTGGGCGAACAAAGCAAACACAAGGAGATGATGGATGAAGCGCTGAAACTTTTCAGACACTCACCCCCAGTCACAGATCTGGGTTGAATCCATCATCGTTCTTTAGCTCACTTCGCCACCCCATTTCAGACACAGCTATATGCAAATCAGTCTTGACCCTGTGCCTCATGGGAACAGTCCAGCCCGAACTGCCAAGCCATGTCTTCACTGGACCGGAAACAAGCATCCTGGGACCAGTTTCGGGCTAACAACCCTTATCAGCCAGGCTAGCTTGAATCCAGTGGCAAAGTGAGCAAGGGACCCACGTCTGGGTATACCCTGCCAACTTAGGGTGAACAAAGCAAACACAAGGAGATGATGGTTGGAGCGCTGAAACTTTTCAGGCACTCACACCCAGTCACAGATCTGGGTTGAATCCATCACCGTTCTTTAGCTCACTTCGCCACCCCAGTTCAGACACAGCTATATGCAAATTAGTCTTGACCCTGTGCCTCATGGGGACAGTCCAGCCTGAACTGCCAAGCCATGTCTTCCCTGGACCGGAAACAAGCATCCTGGGACCAGTTTCGGGCTAACAACCCTCATCAGCCAGGCTAGTTTGAATCCAGTGGCAAAGTGAGCAAGGGACCCACGTCTGGGCATACCCTGCCAACTTAGGGCAAACAAAGCAAACACAAGGTGATGATGGATGGAGCGCTGAAACTTTTCAGACACTCACCCCAGTCACAGATCTGGGTTGAATCCATCATCGTTCTTTAGCTCACTTTGCCACCCCAGTTCAAACACAGCTATATGCAAATCAGTCTTGACCCTGTGCCTCATGGGAACAGTCCAGCCCGAACTGCCAATCCATGTCTTCCCTGGACCGGAACCAAGCATCCTTGGACCGGTTTCGGGCTAACAACCCTCATCAGCCAGGCTAGCTTGAATCCAGTGGCAAAGTGAGCAAGGGACCCACGTCTGGGCATACCCTGCCAACTTAGGGCGAACAAAGCAAACACAAGGAGATGATGGACGGAGCGCTGAAACTTTTCTGACACTCACCCCCAGTCACAGATCTGGGTTGAATCCATCATCGTTCTTTAGCTCACTTCGCCTCCCCAGTTCAGACACAGCTATATGCAAATCAGTCTTGACCCTGTGCCTCATGGGAACAGTCCAGCCCGAACTGCCAAGCCATGTCATCCCTGGACCGGAATCAAGCATCCTGGGACCGGTTTCGGAGCTAACAACCCTCATCAGCCAGACAAGCTTGAATCCAGTGGCAAAGTGAGCAAGGGACCCACGTCTGGGCATACCCTGCTAACTTAGGGCGAACAAAGCAAACACAAGGAGATGATGTACGGAGCGCTGAAACTTTTCAGACACTCACCCCCAGTCACAGATCTGGGTTGAATCCATCATCGTTCTTTAGCTCACTTTGCCACCCCTGTTCAGACACAGCTATATGCAAATCAGTCTTGACCCTGTGCCTCATGGGAACAGTCCAGCCCGAACTGCCAAGCCATGTCTTCCCTGGACCGGAAACAAGCATCCTGGGACCGGTTTCGGGCTAACATCCCTCATCAGCCAGGCTAGCTTGAATCCAGTGGCAAAGTGAGCAAGGGACCCACGTCTGGGCATACCCTGCCAACTTAGGGTGAACAAAGCAAACACAAGGAGATGATGGACGGAGCGCTGAAACTTTCAGGCACTCACCCCAGTCACAGATCTGGGTTGAATCCATCATCGTTCTTTAGCTCACTTCGCCACCCCAGTTCAGACACAGCTATATGCAAATCAGTCTTGACCCTGTGCCTCATAGGAAAAGTCCAGCCCGAACTGCCAAGTCATGCCTTCCCTGGACCGGAAACAAGCATCCTGGGACCGGTTTTGGGCTAACAACCCTTATCAGCCAGGCTAGCTTGAATCCAGTGGCAAAGTGAGCAAGGGACCCACGTCTGGGTATACCCTGCCAACTTAGGGTGAACAAAGCAAACACAAGGAGATGATGGACGGAGCGCTGAAACTTTTCAGGCACTCACCCCCAGTCACAGATCTGGGTTGAATCCATCATCGTTCTTTAGCTCACTTCGCCACCCCAGTTCAGACACAGCTATATGCAAATTAGTCTTGACCCTGTGCCTCATGGGAACAGTCCAGCCCGAACTGCCAAGCCATGTCTTCCCTGGACCGGAAACAAGCATCCTGAGACCGGTTTGGGCTAACAACCCTCATCAGCCAGGCTAGTTTGAATCCAGTGGCAAAGTGAGCAAGGGACCCACGTCTGGGCATACCCTGCCAACTAAGGTCAAACAAAGCAAACACAAGGTGATGATGGATGAAGCGCTGAAATTTTTCAGACACTCACCCCCAGTCACAGATCTGGGTTGAATCCATCATCGTTCTTTAGCTCACTTTGCCACCCCAGTTCAGACACAGCTATATGCAAATCAGTCTTGACCCTGTGCCTCATGGGAACAGTCCAGCCCGAACTGCCAAGCCATGTCTTCCCTGGACCAGAAACAAGCATCCTGGTACCGGTTTCGGGCTAACAACCCTCATCAGCCAGGCTAGTTTGAATCCAGTGCAAAGTGAGCAAGGGACCCACGTCTGGGCATACCCTGCCAACTTAGGGCGAACAAAGCAAACACAAGGAGATGATGGACGGAGCTCTGAAACCTTTCAGACACTCACCCTCAGTCACAGATCTGGGTTGAATCCATCATCATTCTTTAGCTCACTTCGCCACCCCAGTTCAGACACAGCTATATGCAAATCAGTCTTGACCCTGTGCCTCATGGGAACAGTCCAGCCCGAACTGCCAAGCCATGTCTTCCCTGGACCGGAAACAAGCATCCTAGGACCGGTTTCGGGCCTAACAACCCTCATCAGCCAGGCTAGCTTGAATCCAGTGGCAAAGTGAGCAAGGGACCCTCGTCTGGGCATACCCTGCCAACTTAGGGCGAACAAAGCAAACTCAAAGAGATGATGGACGGAGCGCTGAAACTTTTCAGACACTCACCCCCAGTCACAGATCTGGGTTGAATCCATCATCGTTCTTTAGCTCACTTCGCCACCCCAGTTCAGACACAGCTATATGCAAATCAGTCTTGACCCTGTGCCTCATGGGATCAGTCCAGCCCGAACTGCCAAGCCATGTCTTCCCTGGACCGGAAACAAGCATCCTGGGACCGGTTTCGGGCTAATAACCCTCATCAGCCAGACTAGCTTGAATCCAGTGGCAAAGTGAGCAAGGGACCCACGTCTGGGCATACCCTGCCAACTTAGAGCGAACAAAGCAAACACAAGGAGATGATGGATAAAGCGCTGAAACTTTTCAGACACTCACCCCCAGTCACAGATCTGGGTTGAATCCATCATCGTTCTTTAGCTCACTTCGCCACCCCAGTTCAGACACAGCTATATGCAAATCAGTCTTGACTCTGTGCCTCATGGGAGCAGTCCAGCCCAAACTGCCAAGCCATGTCTTCCCTGGACCGGAAACAAGCATCCTGGGACCGGTTTCGGGCTAACAACCCTCATCAGCCAGACTAGCTTGAATCCAGTGGCAAAGTGAGCAAGGGACCCACGTCTGGGCATACCCTGCCAACTTTGGGCGAACAAAGCAAACACAAGTAGATGATGGACGGAGCTCTGAAACGTTTCAGACACTCACCCCCAGTCACAGATCTGGGTTGAATCCATCATCATTCTTTAGCTCACTTCGCCACCCGAGTTCAGACACAGCTATATGCAAATCAGTCTTGACCCTGTGCCTCATGGGATCAGTCCAGCCCGAACTGCCAAGCCATGTCTTCCCTGGACCGGGAAACAAGCATCCTGGGACCGGTTTCGGGCTAATAACCCTCATCAGCCAGGCTAGCTTGAGTCCAGTGGCAAAGTGAGCAAGGGACCCACGTCTGGGCATACCCTGCCAACTTAGGGTGAACAAAGCAAACACAAGGAGATGATGGACGGAGCGCTGAAACTTTTCAGGCACTCACCCCCAGTCACAGATTTGGGTTGAATCCATCATCGTTCTTTAGCTCACTTCGCCACCCCAGTTCAGACACAGCTATATGCAAATCAGTCTTGACCCTGTGCCTCATGGGATCAGTCCAGCCCGAACTGCCAAGCCATGTCTTCCCTGGACCGGAAACAAGCATCCTGGGACCGGTTTCGGGCTAACAACCCTCATCAGCCAGGCTAGTTTGAATCCAGTGCAAAGTGAGCAAGGGACCCACGTCTGGGCATACCCTGCCAACTTAGGGCGAACAAAGCAAACACAAGGAGATGATGGACGGAGCTCTGAAACCTTTCAGACACTCACCCCCAGTCACAGATCTGGGTTGAATCCATCATCATTCTTTAGCTCACTTCGCCACCCCAGTTCAGACACAGCTATATGCAAATCAGTCTTGACCCTGTGCCTCATGGGAACAGTCCAGCCCGAACTGCCAAGCCATGTCTTCCTGGACCGGAAACAAGCATCCTAGGACCGGTTTCGGGCTAACAACCCTCATCAGCCAGGCTAGCTTGAATCCAGTGGCAAAGTGAGCAAGGGACCCTCGTCTGGGCATACCCTGCCAACTTTGGGCGAACAAAGCAAACTCAAAGAGATGATGGACGGAGCGCTGAAACTTTTCAGACACTCACCCCCAGTCACAGATCTGGGTTGAATCCATCATCGTTCTTTAGCTCACTTCGCCACCCCAGTTCAGACACAGCTATATGCAAATCAGTCTTGACCCTGTGCCTCATGGGATCAGTCCAGCCCGAACTGCCAAGCCATGTCTTCCCTGGACCGGAAACAAGCATCCTGGGACCGGTTTCGGGCTAATAACCCTCATCAGCCAGACTAGCTTGAATCCAGTGGCAAAGTGAGCAAGGGACCCACGTCTGGGCATACCCTGCCAACTTAGAGCGAACAAAGCAAACACAAAGGAGATGATGGATAAAGCGCTGAAACTTTTCAGACACTCACCCCCAGTCACAGATCTGGGTTGAATCCATCATCGTTCTTTAGCTCACTTCGCCACCCCAGTTCAGACACAGCTATATGCAAATCAGTCTTGACTCTGTGCCTCATGGGAACAGTCCAGCCCAAACTGCCAAGCCATGTCTTCCCTGGACCGGAAACAAGCATCCTGGGACCGGTTTCGGGCTAACAACCCTCATCAGCCAGACTAGCTTGAATCCAGTGGCAAAGTGAGCAAGGGACCCACGTCTGGGCATACCCTGCCAACTTTGGGCGAACAAAGCAAACACAAGTAGATGATGGACGGAGCTCTGAAACGTTTCAGACACTCACCCCCAGTCACAGATCTGGGTTGAATCCATCATCATTCTTTAGCTCACTTCGCCACCCGAGTTCAGACACAGCTATATGCAAATCAGTCTTGACCCTGTGCCTCATGGGATCAGTCCAGCCCGAACTGCCAAGCCATGTCTTCCCTGGACCGGAAACAAGCATCCTGGGACCGGTTTCGGGCTAATAACCCTCATCAGCCAGACTAGCTTGAATCCAGTGGCAAAGTGAGCAAGGGACCCACGTCTGGGCATACCCTGCCAACTTAGGGCGAACAAAGCAAACACAAGGAGATGATGGATAAAGCGCTGAAACTTTTCAGACACTCACCCCCAGTCACAGATCTGGGTTGAATCCATCATCGTTCTTTAGCTCACTTCGCCACCCCAGTTCAGACACAGCTATATGCAAATCAGTCTTGACCCTGTGCCTCATGGGAACAGTCCAGCCCGAACTGCCAAGCCATGTCTTGCCTGGACCGGAAACAAGGATCCTAGGACTGGTTTCGGGCAAACAACCCTCATCAGCCAGGCTAGCTTGAGTCCAGTGGCAAAGTGAGCAAGGGACCCACGTCTGGGCATACTCTGCCAACTTAGGGTGAACAAAGCAAACACAAGGAGATGATGGACGGAGCGCTGAAACTTTTCAGGCACTCACCCCCAGTCACAGATTTGGGTTGAATCCATCATCGTTCTTTAGCTCACTTCGCCACCCCAGTTCAGACACAGCTATATGCAAATCAGTCTTGACCCTGTGCCTCATGGGAACAGTCCAGCCTGAACTGCCAAGCCATGTCTTCCCTGGACCGGAAACAAGCATCCTGGGACCGGTTTCGGGCTAACAACCCTCATCAGCCAGGCTAGTTTGAATCCAGTGGCAAAGTGAGCAAGGGACCCACGTCTGGGCATACCCTGCCAACTTAGGGCGAACAAAGCAAACACAAGGAGATGATGGATGAAGAGCTGAAACTTTTCAGACATTCACCCCCAGTCACAGATCTGGGTTGAATCCATCATCGTTCTTCAGCTCACTTCGCCACCCCAGTTCAGACACAGCTATATGCAAATCAGTCTTGACCCTGTGCCTCATGGAAACAGTCCAGCCCGAACTGACAAGCCATGTCTTCCCTGGACCGGAACCAAGCATCCTGGGACTGGTTTCTGGCTAACAACCCTCATCAGCCAGGCTAGCTTGAATCCAGTGGCAAAGTGAGCAAGGGACCCACGTCTGGGCATACCCTGCCAACTTAGGGCGAACAAAGCAAACACAAGGAGATGATGGACAGAGCTCTGAAACCTTTCAGACACTCACCAACAGTCACAGATCTGGGTTGAATCCATCATCATTCTTTAGCTCACTTCGCCACCCCAGTTCAGACACAGCTATATGCAAATCAGTCTTGACCCTGTGCCTCATGGGAACAGTCCAGCCCGAACTGCCAAGCCATGTCTTCCCTGGACCGGAAACAAGCATCCTAGGACCGGTTTCGGGCTAACAACCCTCATCAGCCAGGCTAGCTTGAATCCAGTGGCAAAGTGAGCAAGGGACCCACGTCTGGGCATACCCTGCCAACTTAGGGCGAACAAAGCAAACACAAGGAGATGATGGATGAAGCGCTGAAACTTTTTAGACATTCACCCCCAGTCACAGATCTGGGTTGAATCCATCATCGTTCTTCAGCTCACTTCGCCACCCCAGTTCAGACACAGCTATATGCAAATCAGTCTTGACCCTGTGCCTCATGGGAACAGTCCAGCCCGAACTGCCAAGCCATGTCTTCCCTGGACCAGAACCAAGCATCCTGGGACCGGTTTCGGGCTAACAACCCTCATCAGCCAGGCTAGCTTGAATCCAGTGGCAAAGTGAGCAAGGGACCCACGTCTGGGCATACCCTGCCAACTTAGGGCGAACAAAGCAAACACAAGGAGATGATGGACGGAGCGCTGAAACTTTTCAGACACTCACCCCCAGTCACAGATCTGGGTTGAATCCATCATCGTTCTTTAGCTCACTTCGCCACCCCAGTTCAGACACAGCTATATGCAAATCAGTCTTGACCCTGTGCCTCATGGGAACAGTCCAGCCCGAACTGCCAAGCCATGTCTTCCCTGGACCGGAAACATGCATCTTAGGACCGGTTTCAGGCAAACAACCCTCATCAGCCAGGCTAGCTTGAATCCAGTGGCAAAGTGTGCAAGGGACCCACGTCTGGGCATACCCTGCCAACTTAGGGCGAACAAAGCAAACACAAGGAGATGATGGACGGAGCCCTGAAACTTTTCAGACACTCACCCCCAGTCACAGATCTGGGTTGAATCCATCATCGTTCTTTAGCTCACTTCGCCACCCCAGTTCAGACACAGCTATATGCAAATCAGTCTTGACCCTGTGCCTCATGGGAACAGTCCAGCCCGAACTGCCAAGCCATGTCTTCCCTGGACCGGGAACCAAGCATCCTGGGACCGGCTTCGGGCTAACAACCCTCATCAGCCAGGCTAGCTTGAATCCAGTGGCAAAGTGAGCAAGGGACCCACGTCTGGGCATACCCTGCCAACTTAGGGCGAACAAAGCAAACACAAGGAGATGATGGACGGAGCGCTGAAACTTTTCAGACACTCACTCCCAGTCACAGATCTGGGTTGAATCCATCATCGTTATTTAGCTCACTTCGCCACCCCAGTTCAGACACAGCTATTTGCAAATCAGTCTTGACCCTGTGCCTCATGGGAACAGTCCAGCCCAAACTGCCAAGCCATGTCTTCCCTGGACCGGAAACAAGCATCCTGGTACCGGTTTCGGGCTAACAACCCTCATCAGCCAGGCTAGCTTGAATCCAGTGGCAAAGTGAGCAAGGGACCCACGTCTGGGCATACCCTGCCAACTTAGGGCGAACAAAGCAAACACAAGTAGATGATGGACGGAGCTCTGAAACCTTTCAGACACTCACCCCCAGTCACAGATCTGGGTTGAATCCATCATCATTCTTTAGCTCACTTCACTACCCCAGTTCAGACACAGCTAGATGCAAATCAGTCTTGACTCTGTGCCTCATGTGAACAGTCCAGCCCGAACTGCCAAGCCATGTCTTCCCTGGACCAGAAAACAAGCATCCTGGGACCGGTTTTGGGCTAACAACCCTCATCAGCCAGGCTAGCTTGAATCCAGTGGCAAAGTGAGCAAGGGACCCACTTCTGGGCATACCCTGCCAACTTAGGGCGAACCAATCAAACACAAGGAGATGATGGACGGCCAAGCCATGTCTTCCCTGGACCGGAATCAAGCAGCCTGGCAGTTCGGTCTGGACTGTTCCCATGAGGCACAGGGTCAAGACTGATTTGCCAGCACCAGCACTAGAGGGGGTGATAGGCCAACAACATCATACCAATTGGGCTAGTTTACCTACATCTAACGAGACTCTAATGGTAGAATGTAGCAACAGGTATTCCGTACTCACCAACACTGAGCCTGAACCAGAGAACTGTGCTGTGCCAGAGAGTGACTATATTAACATTGAGACACTGACTATGCTGCGGAGTATGATGGAAATCATCACAGAGCTAAAGCAACAAGTTAAAATCCTTATTGACATTGTTGGAAACAGTGCTGGGGATATAGTAATAACCACATGTGCCAGGGTAGGGGAGAGGGGGCTGGTGTGAAAAGTGCCAAGACTAATTCTCTTTCTGGCTCCCTACGCCAGTATTGTCCCCCTTTTTATAGAGGTGTTCGGTCCCACCCTGCTCCACCTGTGAGACTACACGGTGGGGAAAAGGCTGTTGACCGAACGCCTCCAGGGAATCTGTATGGAGAGAGACCCCTCGGTGCGAATGGGACGGCTAGCAAAGAGCAGTGGAGATGGGGGGGGGAAGTGTTCTGTGCACCCCCCTCGGTTATTCATCGGTCACAAACCAATGGGGGGGTGGTGGGGGAGGTGAAAGGGCAGCTGTTTACTTAACTCATGTTCCAAAGCTGCCCGTCGGAACAAGGGAAAACAAAGAGTCCCTGTTAAACAAAGTCACCTATTGGTTTCGTGAAACTAGACACTGCTACTCAATAATCAGGAGTGATATTGTAAATGTGGAAAGGTTCACAACTTTAGAAGGAACACAAGATCAAATTCGGGTTTCATTTGTGAGCCAAGATATAGTAGAGGGACTTCTGGCGGTTGAAGCCCGCACAATTTCAAATGCACATACTGTTGTCCAGCTTAAATTTTGCACTCCGATTGATCCTCTGAGACCCTTGTGTGCGCAGACAGACAGGGGTACAGGTGAAGGGACTGGAGTAGATAGTAGAATTTGCCGGTGACTGGAACACAGTATCCCCTGCACTATGGAGGCATGCAGAAGTATGGGGGTTGAAAATTCATTGTTGCTTCCAATGAAAGAAGGGAATCTCCCCAGGAGCAGGGTGACTGTTTCTGGGCAGCCCAGTATCTACAAATATAGGCAAGAAGGGTTAACGATGTTAGAAACTGACACTGTGCCAAATGACAGTAACCCAAAAGCTACCCCTAATTCCATATGAGACAGAACTAGCTCAGGAGTTTGTGGTGAGGATAGCTTCATGGAACGTTGCAGGACTGGCTAAACTTTTGCCTGATGCCTAATGGGGAGAATTTATAGACACCTGTGATATATGCCTATTTCAGGAGACTTGGTGTCTTGCAACATTTTACAGAAATGGGTATACATTCTTTTGTGTCGACGCGAGTAGGAGCCCAAAGGGTAGACCCTCAGGAGGATTGGGTATCTGGGTTAAGACTTCGCTGCGATGTACTATTAGCACTCTGCCCTGTAGCTCAAAGGATATCCTCGCCCTTAGACTTTTGTTTCCCTCTGGTTTGTCTATAAAATGAATCAACGTTTATAATAGGGTAGAGGGCAGAAATAATGAAACACAAACTATCCACCAACTTGAGCAACAGCTCTTGACCCCGAGATCAAGAGACATAATGTTGATGGCAGGAGATTTCAACACAACTTTTGAGCCAATAGCGGCTGCCCCCCATGATCTAACCACTGACCTGGATAACCAATGGGGCATACCCAACTTAGATTTGCCCAAAGTAAGATGGACACCTACAGCAGGCCAGCTTTTGGTACTCACCCTTGAGTATGATCTTAGAGCCACTAATGGCAGGTGCACCTCAGACCGCCAGGGCAAATCTACCTTTAATAGACCGGGTTGTTGTAGCAGAATAGACTACTTCTTAGCCCAAGTCGAGTTATGGCCTGCTGTCGTGGACATGGAGGTGATCGACCGTTTAGATAGCGACCACAATGTTCTTAGTCTATCACTCAGTATCAAGGGAACACCACATCTTGAGAATAGGGGCTAAAGTGATATTGGTGAACTTCAGCCTGAAAATAACCTGAGAACCATCAAATGGGGTTGGGTAGTTAAAAATCCCGCGCCATTGACCATTATTAAAGGATTTGTCAAGGCTGAATTTGACCATTTATCTACACTCCCTACCACAATGAGAAATGAAAAAATGTTAAATACACATGAGAAGCTAGGGGAGACAATTAGAGATGTCCTGGGTAAAAATAGACATAAGAAGAATCCCTGCCCCAAAGCTGAGTCCTGGTATAATAATGCCTGCAGAGTGGCGAAAGGCGAGCTTTTGGATGCAATTAAATCTAAATCACAGGTCCAGATTACGAAATTTAGGGCACGCTATAGGGCGGTACTTAAAAACGCAAAAAGGGAGTGGGAAGAATCGCTATGGTCAGATCTGCATGATGCTTTGATAAATAGGGACACTATGGACTTCTGGAAAAATGTAGTTATTATGTCCAGGGGCAAGAAACCCGTACTCGACTTTTATATCCAACCAGAGGAGTGGGTTGCACACTTCAGCCACCTATACACAGATAACTCAAGGTTGTCTAATGATAGAGACACCGCAGCTGTGAGTGGGGGACAATTTGAGTCTAATGATCTGCAATTTTCCCTCAGTGAGACAGAAGTAGCAATTAGCTCCAGTGTTTATGGTCATGCCCCAGGACCCGATAGGATACCTAGTGACCTATACAAAGAAGATCTTAAGATTTGGGGACCATACATCAACTTACTCTCTATAACAGTATTCTCTCAGGTATGGAAATACCCCACTTGTGGAAGTTGGCAGAGATAGTGACTATTTTCAAGAAGGGGAATCATGCTTTTCTGGTGAATTATAGGCCTATCAGCCTTATCGACTCAATTCAAAAAACCTTTTGTAAACAGGTCCTTGCCCATCTTCAAGAGTGGATCAGAGAGGGGAGTATTATTTCGGAGTGGCAGGCTGGTTTTAGGGAACAAGTAAGCACCCTGGATCAAATCTTCCGTTTTATGTGCATTTTCTGGAGGGAAGTCACCATTTGCAAGGGCAAATTATACGTTGCCTTTGTGGATTTGCGTGCCGCTTTTGACATGGTACCAAGAGCAAAACTGTGGGAAGTCCTAGAAAACATGGGAGTGCCAGCCCCTCTTCTTAACATTCTAATAAGACTTCACGCTAATACTCAGGCACAATTGAGGTGGGGTGAAAATGGGGCCCTAACAGAAGTGATCCACATTGATAAAGGAGTTAGGCAGGGGTGCGTATTAGCACCCACCCTGTTCACCCTGTTCATTAACGACGTCATTAGACTTTTGAGCAGGGATGGTTGTGATGCTCCAAAAATAGGAGGACAATGGGCCCCTGCTCTCCTATTTGCGGATGATACTCTGCTCATATCTAAGACACCGCAGGGGGTCCAGCAGCTGCTGGATGACTTTCAGGAATTCTGTTCGGGACGGGGGCTGGAGCTAAACAGCTCCAAAACAAAATGCATGCTTTTTTCATCTAACTTGAAGACCAAATGTAAGAAACATCTGTATGTGGGCGATGAATCGCTAGAATTAGTGACAGAGTTTGATTATCTGGGTATTAAACTCACCCAGAATATGAGTTGGGTCCCACAATTGATCAAAGCTCAGTTAACCCAGACATATCAAACAGCAAGCATTGTGAAAATTCATAAGAGAACCACATCTAGAAAGCTGGCTCCAGCATTAGAAATCTACAACACTAAAGCCCTAGGCGCGACCTTATATGGTGCAGAGCTCTGGGGTTGTTCTAACTGTAATAATTTCCTAATCACTGAACAGAAATTTCTTAGCTCTCTAGTGAACCTTCCGGTGTCTACTCCGATGAATCCTCTTTATTTAGATATTGGCCAGAAGAGGGTCTCACATAAAATTGGCCTGCGAATACTCATGTTCTGGCACCGGTTGTGGACCACTGCAGCTCTCGCCTCTTATAGGGTGGGTCTCTGTGAGCTAATGGCAGTAACATGTGTGGACAAGATCCCCCGGATGATCACAGTCAAGAATTTGTTAGTTAAGTTCAATCAATCAATCAATCAATCAATCACGGCATTTATAGAGCGCGCTACTCACCCGGGAGGGGTCTCAAGGCGCTGGGGGGGTAAGTTACTGCTCGAACAGCCAGGTCTTGAGCTGCTTCCTGAAGGAGAGATGGTCCTGGGTTCGCCGAAGGTGAGTGGGGAGGGAGTTCCAGGTCTTGGCTGCCAGGTAGGAGAAGGATCTTCCTCCGGCGGTGGTTCTGGCGGATGCGTGGTCACGGTGGCGAGGGCGTGGCTGGTTGATCGTAGCTGGCGTGTGGGCGTGTAGAAGGTCATGCGGTCATTGAGGTACTTTGGGCCCAGGTCGTGGAGGGCCTTGTGTGCGTGGGTGAGGAGTCTGAACGTTATTCTCTTGCTGACGGGGAGCCAGTGCAGGTCTTTCAGGTGTCCGGTGATGTGGCTGTGTCGGGGGATGTCCAGGATGAGTCGTGCGGAGGCGTTCTGGATGCGCTGGAGTCTTTTTTGAAGTTTGGCTGTGGTTCCGGTGTAGAGGGTGTTCCCATAGTCCAGTCGGCTGGTGACGAGTGCCTGGGTGACGGTCTTCCTGGTTTCAGTGGGGATCCATCTGAAGATCTTGCGGAGCATGCGCAGGGTGTTGAAGCATGAAGATGAGACGGCGTTGACTTGTCTGGTCATCGACAGGGAGGAGTCCAGGATGAAGCCCAGGTTGCGTGCGTGGTCCGTTGGCTTGGGCGCGGTGCCTAGGGCCGGGGGCCACCAGGAGTCGTCCCAGGCGGAGGGTGATGAGCCCAGGATGAGGACTTCCGTCTTGTCTGAGTTCAGTTTAAGGCGGCTGTTCCTCATCCAGTCGGCGACGTCTCTCATCCCGTCGTGTAGGTTGGCTCTGGCGGTGGTGGGGTCGTTGGTGAGGGAGAGGATCAGCTGGGTGTCGTCGGCGTAGGAGATGATGTTGAGGTTGTGTCGGCGTGCGATGGCTGCGAGGGGGCTCATGTAGACGTTGAGTTAGGACTGGTTGCCTACTGGAGAGACACGGAAACCCTTAGCCAGACAAACAAATCTAGTCTCAAAGCTGTGTATTGGGGCTTTATCGAAACTGACCTGATAATGAATTGTAAGGGATCACTTTCGACTGATTTTATGATTTTTAAACAGACTGTGTTATTTGAGCCCACACTGGGTGAAATCGAACCCCCACTAGCGAGGAAACTGTACCTACCCCTAAATCACTTCAGAAGAAACTGATGTAAAGCAGGGGAGAGCGCTGAAGAATGTTGCCCCGGCTGCCAAGGGATCACCGAGACACCTGAACATGTTCTATTCTTTTGCCCCCTATACTCCCGATCCCGACTTAAATGGATTGCACCCCTTTGTAGAAATCTGGGAGTAAGGAGACACAAGGAGGCATATAGAATAATGAAGACAAATACAACGCGTATGATTGTATTCTGTATAGCAAAGTTCCTAATGGCTGTATGGATCAGGCGCACTAAGTACTCTTCTGAAACTCTTTCGGGTGTAGCTCTTATGACGCACTATATTATGAGGCCCCTAAAGTCACTTAGAGTTTTTTATCGCAGGTTGTGTCCTATTTTTTTTTTTTAGCACACAGATTTTTACTATTTTGTAATTCCTTTTTAACAGAAAAAAAAAAAATCTCAAGCCGAGGTTTTTTAGTATTAATTAGGATGTATGTTGTTCGACTTATATTGCTGTGATTGTAAGTAGGCTGTGAATGTCTATTTATAATGTTGTGGCCTATTTTTCTCTTAAAAGAACATAGTTTTAAAACATATCTAATCGTTTTTTATCTAGGTACACCGTAATGAAGTTCATAATTGTAAATAATGATGTAATTTTTACAATAATGCTGCTATTATAGTGAACTCTTATCTTTTGCACAAAAACTGACGCACTTTGACTGATCTATCTTGCTGTCACTGTAAATAGGATGTGACTGTTTATTTATAATGAAATGTCTTATTTGTATTGTGTGTTTGTAATTGTCTTGTTTTATGGTGTACTTTTATGATCCTCAGAGATCGAAATAAAGTCTTTTTGATTGATTGATTGATTGATTGATATATATATATATATATATATAGATACAATCAAGTGAAACTAATGTCCAGTCCCCTGTGCATAGTGAAAATTGTTCCCACTTGGCTGTCAGGGATATAGACACCTTCAGAACCCTCCAAGAACTCCTGATAGAAACAAATATAAACAAGCATTGGCATAGCCAACAGGTCTCGCTTTTGGGACCTTATAAGTATTTAGTTATGCAGCACAATATCCTTGGTGCAAGAACATCAACTGTTGCATGGCTAAACACTTATAAGGTCCTAAAGGCGAGACCTATTGGCTATGCCAATGCTTGTTCCAAATGTGGGTGGGTGCAGGAGTTGTTTTGGGAAAACAGTAAAAGTAGTCTGTCAAGGGATGTAGCGCCATCTGACGTCAATAAAATGTAATTTTTTGTTGCACACTAACAGTTTAACTGTTTCACTACACTAAACAGAAACCAAGCATATTTTACAAGAAAAATTAGGATTTCATGTTTCCTTTCTGTGTAACACAACCGATTAAAAATGTATAGTTTATATATTAAATAAGGACATAGGTAAACAAGTATTTGCACATTGTTTAAATCAAGTATGTACATTAATTCACTGCTATGCCAAAGTACCATGTGACGCAGTGCTTTAAATGGAAAAAGAAAAGTGCAGGTAGTCACCAAATTGAGCCATGATTGAGGGGTTTGGCGAAGAGGGGGTTTAGAGGTGAGTCCAATGGGCGGGGCTACTGGGAAATATTTACTGGGAATCAAGATTTTCTTGGTGTGAGTGATAACAGATACACTTCTGCAGTTTGTGGTTTGTGAAACGCGGTGCTGGAATAATTTTCAGGGTGAGGGTTCTGCAATTAACGTTACATCTTTGAAGTCATAGGGATTGTAAAAATCCTAGCATCACACAAAAAAAAGTGTAACAGATAAGTCCTGTCCAGCATGAAAGTGGTAATGGTGTCAGGGCCTTGAGACTGGTGCCACCGCACCGAGTGCTTACTTCAGGGGCTGCCATGTTTGCAAGTTTATTTTGGTTTTAAATGCTCCTGCTACCGCGTTCCTTGCATCCAGCAATTTCCAGGCGACAATAAAAATGTCAAGATAACTCTGGTGATTGATGTTCTCCGTGGAGAGAGATTGGAGTTTTGTCTAGTTGAGGTTTTCACCGACCATAAAATAGCACAGATGATTAATATGCCTGCTGCAAAGAACGTGTAACATGCAGATTGCAAAGAGTATATAATGTAATTAGGTCAGTGGGTTACTGCTTTTCTGAGAGACATCCTTTTGTTACTTGCAGTTTATAAGTTAAATTCCTAATATAGAACAGTGAATTATTCACTGTCATCAAACAACTGCATGCACACTGTAGAGTATAGATTAGAACATAGATTAATGTTGCAAAAAGGCTTCATTTGGGTAGAAATCAATTCTAATTATTGAAGAGAACCCCCAACTATGGTGTTCCATTTTCAATTCTGAGTTTGTGCTTCTCCAGACCAAGCACTCTTAAGCTATACTGCCTACCAGTATGGATGACATGTCACTCCTATACCTTGTAGTCCTCTGGCTTATATAACATTTCCGATACACTGATTTATACATGTATGATTGATTGTCTCTGTGTAATGTGTGTGTGATGCAAAGTGCTCTGACACCCTACACTGGTATGAGTGGCACTATATAACCAATTAAATGCATCTAAAAGAGAATGGTTATGGAGATTTGAGGGGCGGAGAGGGAATCCGTGATGGAGGAGGTCAACACCGCCACTATGGATTGGGGGGTGCCCACAAACCTTGCCACAACAGGCGCCACCAGCGCTAAAGCCGACCCTGAACGGTGTGTTATCTAACTGGTAGGGCATGGTGTGGTAGTGCACTGCCTTTTAGAGACAGCACGTTATCTATTGACATGACCACTACATTTGCACAGACAAGCAGTATTACTGATAAAACTGTACAGCGCACCAAGGATAATGTGTGGAATCTGGGTCCAGCTAGTGGAGGAGCCAGAGTGTCATGGTCCTGAGGGGAAGGAAGGAAACGGCCCCATAATGTAGGCTTTAATAGTACATTTTTGTACAGTTTGCGGGGCGATTCCAAACACAGCTACAACCTACAGCCACAGCTGCACAGGACCTATTCAAAAGTGGAAAGTAAGCAGAACACATTTTGTCTCACTGGTGTGGAGCTTAAGGTGATATGTCGCATCAAATCTCTAGCAGCACAGACTTGCCCCAAATGTATGCTTATCCACCTGCAAGGACACCTGAAGATCATGTGATGGCCAGCCTCCAGAGCAAGGAACGTGATCAGACGAATGAGCGGATCCTCAGCTGTTGGGTTCCAAGGCCAGGAAACAACTCATCTAATACACAGACCATACTGTCCATAACCTGCATGGTGACCATTGCGGTATTAAAATCCTGTCAAAACCCATAGTGATACACTACCCCTAAATCATGCTACGTCATGCATAAAAATTGCATTTTGGCTATGGGGCAAAAACTCAGCAAGTTCTGCAGATTTAAAATTAGCGTTCTCTTAAAATAAAAGGTATTACTTGTACTAATTTAAGAGGAAGTAAATATTTGGTCATGGATAGGTTTATCAACTGTGACGAGTAGGGCAGCAGGTCAGGAAATTTAATTTGATGATCGAGGCTGGCAGAATGTCACTGGAGAAGAAAGAGTGTAGGCTTCGCAGGAGCAGTAGTTTTACCAACCTCTTCCAGGGAAAGGCTGCTGCAGGAGGACCAGAAGGAAGTGACTGCAGATGTGATCTAAGAAAGAAGTCTGTGGATTTTCATTAAACGCTGGAACGTGTTCACGTTACATTCTGATTTTGCTGAAGATGTAATTTAGTCACCAACCGCAATATCAAACTTCCAACACCCAGAGCTTGAAACCCTTATTCGCCATCTTCATGAAACTATAAAAACACCCGAGCAGCTCAAACATTTTCTTTCAGCTAAAGGCGCTCCAAATAAATATAAAAGTATGCAATATGTGGAAATTTTCAAAGCGAACTGGAACTGCACATTTAGTTCCAGAAAGTATGATTACCACCAGCGCCTGGTTTAATTTAACTGCACTTTTGTATGCATTAACTCCACTGTGACTAACTGAAAGCTTGCAAGGTCATTGAGAGACAACTAGTTTGACTTTTGTATTGTGCACGTGCTATATAGGTGCACATGAACACACTGCTCATATGTGGAGACACCAACATGCCCCCAAATACCGATTTTTATATTCACACTCCAAAGTAAACGCTTATCAAATGGAAACACGTGATCTTTTTGTCAATATAAGATAAGAAAAGACCGGTCAACGGCCGACTTGCTACCGATAAACAGTGCAAGCAGTGCTTCCGACGGCATTTTAGAGCCCAGAAAGAGCACATGAGGTGCATGAACACCAGGAAGGGCACAGAATGAGAGGTCTTTGAATGTTCGGCAGCACGCACAGCAGAGACAGATGCCTAGACCAGTTAGGACCACATTCGGGTTGTTTACACAATCAAACAACAGTCCAAGTGGCAGAACACAGGCCACAGCGTGAGCAAGTAACAATTCGCCTCAGTGGTAACCACTCCCAAGTGTTTATATACACGAGACGAACACACCATTAGGTCATCAAATAGCAGAACCGGTAGCCACGGATACTTCAAAACAGAACTACAATTGCTTTTTAAGAACATGAAAGGCTTGTCCCTTATTAGCTCATATTCCACTTTACAAAGGCACATAAACAGCCAACAGCTGATTTTCCCCAAAAGCAGCCTTTCGTTCCCCACACACCAGGAGGAGCAGAAATGGCAAGCGCCAGAGATTTATCCACAAGTACAGAACGCAAATGTGCGTAACTTATGAAAATAAACACAGAAAAGCAGCCCGAGGTCGCAAAAGCACCGCTCACATGAATGTTACAAGGCGCGTACTAAAGCCAATGAAGAGATGTCACAATATAGCCATTCACCAGTATACGTTAGTACTGAAGCAGGGCCGCTGTGCATACTTATTGTCCCAGAAGCAAGTCGAGTAAACAATGTAAAAGGCATCCCTGCGAGTTAGCAGAACGCAGCTCACCGATCACACAGACGACAACACCACACCCAACAGTAAACATCATAGAACAGGCACGTGCCCCTTTGCCCATAGAATACAATGACCAATGAATAGACAATATTCGGCAGGACCAATGAGCGAACCACAGTCGGCTCCACCTCAAAGTCTATTGAAGTACTGACCGTTTCTTACCTGCTGCAACTTCCAAATCTCAGCAAGACAAAACGCACCAGAAAAATAATCCAAGGCGGCGAAAAGAGGCCGATGCAACCAAACCTGGAATCGTGCCTACTTGACAGGCAAAGTACACAGGAGGGGAGGGCAATGTCAAGCACAGTGCAAGGTTATGCACGTCTTCGAGGGATTATGCACTTCTTCGAGGGAAGGATTATTAAGGGGAACAAGCAAATGGTGCGCGCGAAAGTGATCGCGAGCAAGACGTGCGGCCGCGACCGGGATTTGTGTGTGCGCGCGCACGCAAAAAGGAAGTAAAAACAAGCCCGGGAGTTGTGTGCGTGCGCACGCGCAAAAAAACCCAGCACAAGTGCGCGCCTCGCGCGGCAGCAGGGGGAGGGGGCCTGCGCGATTCCCTTGCGGGAGCGTGCAGCAAGGCACAATGATTGCGACCATATGGCGCCGCGCGCTCCCGCAAGGGAATCGCCAGACGTGCATGCGTTGCCATTGCAAGCAATGCAACGCGTGCACGTTTTGCCCCGAAAGCTGTGCCGATCGCTAAAGGTCTCTCCTATGCAGCGCATGCGCGCTGCGTAGGCGAGACCTAAAAAGGAGTGTACAGGGGGAACACTGGAAGGCGTCACGGACCGTTCGGTGGTGACAGACTTTAAGCCCAAATCATCCTTTTTCCCTACTATGGCACATGACAATGTAGATACGTTCCACGATACTGTGACGAACGACCTCATGCAACTTCGTCTCCAGAAAAAGAAGACCAACTTACAATAGAACTTTACAGTAGCACAAAGACGAGTGATTAGAACTGTCGTGTAGTTCCTATAGTACCCCTGCCGGACTTGCGCGTTTGGATAACATAAACTGTGGGATTGGTGGTAGACTGACTCTGTGCACCCCCACCGTATATGTTAGCCTGGTTTGCATTAGCTAGCTCACAGTGCCACTAGAATCTCCTCTTATCGGGGAGAGATTAGTTTCTGGCAACCTTAGATCATGACAACCCAAATTCCTCAGAATCGTGGAAACAATGTACTACCTTTCGCTCAGTCACTCGAGCTTACTTATTCGGTTTGTCTCAGAGAATTACACAGAATAAACAGTCGGGCGTTTCAATAAGTATTTATTGAACAGTTGTTATTCTAGTGTAAAATATATGTGCTGCGGCAAACAGCAGACAATAGCAGAGATATATTATCAGCAGTACGATAAAAGCAAAGGGATAGAACAGTTCTACCATATTGCAATAATCATGAATACATACATGAATATAAAAGCATTATGAAAAGTGCGCATACTCCTACGATGCCTAACTAGATGTACCTGAGTGTACCTAGCATATGTGTAGGTCAAAAAGCCTAAGAGCCAAGAATCCCTCTAGGATTTAGTCGAACCCCCATACCTGAATAGAGAGAGTGTGGGACACCATCCTCGTCTCGAGTTGGACACCCCGTTGGATTGAGATCTGCTGTCTTTAGACTTTTGTTGTTTTTTATTTTCCCACTTCTTTTTAGAAGAAGTAGGCGTCTGCTTTGTAGTGTCCTTTTCAGGACTGCCCACCAGTTGTGGTTTTAATGCTTTCCCACCTAGAATGTCTCTGTCTAATTCTGCATATGCACTTTCAATGATTTTGGGTAGTTCATGTTGTTGATCTACTGGACCGAACTCCCTCAGGCGTTGGCGGATCGCCACTGAAGCTGCTTCTCCCTTAATGTTAGCTAGTATTATGGCTGATACCTGCTCGAAGTTGTTTAGTAACTTCATCCCTAAGTTAAGGGCAGACTCTGCTCCGTACTCATTTTGTATCTGTCTCAATACGTCTGGCACTACTGCTAAGGACGGGATACCATGTGTTCTGGTATATATGGCAGCAAAGACTGAACCCCAAGAGGTGCAATCCTCTACTTGTGGTGTGATCCCCATGGGCAAGCAGATTGTTAGAATTCTGTGTTTATCATAGGTGGTAGTATTCGGGAATACTGCCTCAAGCTGAGTTATTTTCTGAGCTATCCAGAATGGTATTTGTTCGCGTTTTGCTGGCATTTTGCCCATTACCGCGTGTAATGTTTGTGGAGTAATTTTATTTCCTGTACCCTGGACTGGAGTACTATTTGCTGCAGCTGGTGCAGGTTGGATTGTTAAAGTCCTCATGACGAATTGTGTCTGGTTTCTGTAGATTTTAATTAAATCTCTGTGTTGTATGAGTAATTCTGGCTGTGGCATTGTTCCATTGTACTAGCGAGGACCAATGTAGGTGAAAGATCATGCCTATATAAGGAATCATGACTATAATAGGACATGTACAGTTATGACCGTAATAGGGCATATGCGGCTTTGACCATAATAGGGCAAGTACGAATATGACCGTATTAGGGCAAATACGAATACGTCCATTTTAGGGCATGTATGAACGGGTCTATATTAGGGCCTCTATACGGGACATAACAGAACACTTTCTGAGGATGACAACATCATAATACGTCCAGCGGATAAGGGCGGCAACATTACGCTGTGGGACAGGCAGCGTACATGAATGAGGCATTAAGACAATTGAGTGATACAAAATTCTATGTAAAAATTAATATGCAAGAATACAATGAAAGCATTATCTACATATGGAACATGTTACAGGGTTGGAAAGACAGTGTAATCCTCCCATGGGAGGAACTCTGCTACCTCAAACGAGACTACCCCAAACTTCCTGTGTTCTACCTCCTACCTAAAATCCATAAGAATCCCATTACACCACCAGGTAGACCCATTGTCTCCTCAATAGGAAGCATAGTAGAACACATCTCTAAGTATGTAGACCATTTTCTCAGGGAATATGTCATGGCTCTCTCCTCCTACATAAGAGACACAAAAGATTTCCTGGTGAAGCTGGAGGACATAGAATGGGAGGATGACTACCTGTTGATCTCTATGGATGTCAACTCCCTCTAAACCATAATTGACCACTCGTTAGGTATTAAGTGCTGTCACCATTTCCTTAAGAACAGGGAAATTTGCTATTGTGACCACACTAACATGTTGTTAGAGATGATGAGTTTCTGCCTGCACAATAACATGTTGGTCTTCGACGGAACAATCTATAGACAAGTCCTCGGGACTGCCATGGGGACTTGTTTTTTCCCCAGTTTTGCTAATCTCTTCCTGGGGGCGTGAGAGGAGGAAATCCAGAAAGACCTGACAAGTGAACACAGGGAAGGGAAGATGATCAAATGGCTACGCTATTTTGACGACATGTTAGTCAAATGGAAAGGCAGTGAGACAAGCTTAGTCGAAACAATAAATAACTTGAACAGGAATGACCACAATCTCAGGCTCACCTATACCATAAGTAGGTAGAGCATTAATTTTCTTGATGTTAAAGTTGTGGTCGATAACAAGAGATTAAGAACCATACTACACAGGAAAACCACGGCAGGGTACAGCCTCCTACATGCTCTTAGTAGTCATCCAGACACCTTGAAATGGAGCATTCCTTATGGGGAACTATTGAGAGCAAAGAGGATCTGTAGCACCCAGAAAGACTATCTTAGAGAACAAGACAATATGATAAAAAGATTCCAGGAACGAGGCTACCCAATGTGGGTTCTAAATAGAGCAAGAGATAAGGCCATCAGAATCACCCGGGAAGAAACACTAGTTGAAAAACAGGAAAACACTAAGGCAGAGGTAGCGCCCAGGGTCTTTCTGACTTATAACTCAGAATCCAAGAAGATTGCGAAAATAGTAACACAAAACTGGAATATCCTTACGAGTGACCCAGTGCTGGGACAAGATTTACCGAAATGACCTATGATTACATACCGCAAAGGGAGAAACCTTAAAGATATATTGGTGAAGGTGGACATCACCAGAAAGCAACATACCAAACAACAGGGACTCCAAGGGTTTTTTCCATGTGGCCATTGCAAGGCTTGCCATGCAAGCCACATAAAAAACCATATGAGACACCTACAGGGTCCAAAAGCATTAGCCAATTTCTGAAGTGTAGCTCCTCCCACGTTATCTATGTTTTTGAATGTCCATGCAAATTACAGTATGTGGGTAGTACTATTTGTCCTGCTAAAAAGAGAGTACTTGAACACATGAGGACCATAAACAAAAAAGACCCACATTACCCGATGGCTAGACACTTTGCTGAGTATCATTTGTCTAACAGCTCTCTCCTCCAATACTTTATAATAGAGCAGGTACATCAGAACTACAGGGGGGGGCAACAGAAACCTTCTACTAAGGAAAAGAGAATCATGGCACATTCTAGACTTACAGTGCAGATTCCCAAGAGGGCATAATGTGGATGAAGAGCTGGGAATCCACCTGCATGAGAACTAATGGTTGACATTAGCACATGTCCCGTATTTCAGCTTCTAGGTTCTAGTAGATCTTCTGTCCCCCCTTTTGAGTTCTAAATTGGCAGTCCTATGTATACTGTATGTTCTCTACCATGGCTTGATATGTCCTTGAGTTTATTGAATGCATACTTAATGATTTGCATATTTTCTTTTATGTCACAGGGGAAAAGGAAGGGACTAATTCCTAGAGGGTGTGGTCGTCATAGGTCCCTACCCTTTTCTTCAAACATCACGTTGCAGTGGTGGAGGGCACATCACAGATAAGATCATTTGATTCTTTCTGGTTTGGTTAATTGAATTTCACAGTGTGTAAATTTTCACTTTTATATCACATGATTTACTATGTAACTTATATAGAACAGCAGTTGGTTGTGTTCTGTTCGCATATCATCACAGACCCTTTCTGAAGTGCGGAATGTAAGGGGACTTGTCTTTGAGATGTCATCAGTGATGTCATCAGTGATGTCACTGACCATGTCATGAGTGATGTAATATGTGACGTCATCAGCAGTGCATTGCGGGGCGCGAGTTATAGTTAGCTGAACTAACTATAACGGGGAAATTTCTATGGTTTTGTACGAGTGAAATGTCCAACTAACTATAACTGTCCCTAAAACCTATGGTTTTTTCAGTGAATTTCAAAGGTTTTTTAAATGCTAATTTCTAACTATAACGTGTCTGAAACCTATGGTTTTTTTCAGTGAATTTCAAAGGTTTTTTAAATGTTAATTTCTAACTATAACGTGCCTGAAACCTATGATTTTTTAAGTGAATTTCAAAGGTTTTTTTAAATGCTAGTTTCTAACTATGCCTACAGAGGTAGGACATGTGAAGAAAGAAGAAAAAACGCACAGAAAGAAGCAAAAGATGTGCAGAAAGAACCAACAGAGGAGCAGAAAGAGGCCTTGTTGCAAAATCATCCTGTGCCCACAACTTTTTCAGACGGGTACTGGTGGTAACTGACTCTGACTAACCAGAGCCAGTGCTATGCTAAAAGACACTTAGAATACAGTGAAAACACCTACATACACTAGGGAACACTATGCGTTGGGGTACCCCTGTGATTAGCATGACCTCCTCTGCAAGTCCCTAGTACATAATAGGGCAGGGGATTAAAACTACCTCTTAAAATGCGCTACAGGGCGCGTTTGCACAGTGGTGAAGGGAGGGGGGCCTGAGGTGACATGTGTTCAAACGCACCCCGTGGCGCATTTTAAGTTGTGGGATTAAGTCCCCTTGAATTCTGAGGGTCCCTGGGGCCGAACTAGCCCCCAGGTACCTACAGTTAGGACCACAGAGCTGAGTTGCAGAGAGGCGTTCCAAGGCCACGCACCTTTTTCACCTCTCTGCAACGCAACTCTGTTGTGCTTACTGAAGGTACCTGGTGGGCTAGTTGGCCCCCAGGGTCCCTCAGGATTCAAAGGGAATTAATTCCCCAACTTAAAACGCACCACAGGGCGTGTTTGCGCACATGTCACCTGAGGCCCCGTCCCCTCCCTTCACCACTGTGCAAACGCGCCCCGTGGTGCGTTTTAAGTTGGGGGATTAGGTCACCTTGAATCCTGAGGGTCCCTGGGGCCCAACTAGCCCACTAGGTACTTCCAGTAAGCACCACAGGCCTGCGTTGCAACGCCTGTAACAAATTGTGTAGTTGTGTTTAGGTAGTGAAGAGGGTCGTGCTGGGGGTAGTGTTTTAGGGTTTAGGGTAGTGCAGTGGTATTTGTGTAGTGTAGGGGGTCATGCTGGGGGTAGATTTAGGGTTTAGGGTAGTGCAGTGGTGTTTGGGTAGTGTAGGGAGTCGTGCTGGGGGAGTGTTTTAGGGTTTAGGGTAGTGCAGTGGTGTTTGGGTAGTGTAGGGGGTCGTGCTGGGGGTAGTGTTTTAGGGTTTAGGGTAGTGCAGTGGTGTTTGGGTAGTGTAGGGGGTCGTGCTGGGGGTAGTGATTTAGGGTAGTGCAGTGGTGTTTGGGTAGTGTAGGGGGTACTGCTGGGGGTAGTGTTTTAGGGTTTAGGTTAGTGCAGTGGTGTTTGGGTAGTGTAGGGGTACTGCTGGGGGTAGTGTTTTAGGGTTTAGGGTAGGGCAGTGGTGTTTGTGTAGTGTAGGGGGTAGTGTTTTAGGGTTTAGGGTAGTGCAGTGGTGTTTGTGTAGTGTAGGAGGTCGTGTTTTAGGGTTTAGGGTAGTGCAGTGGTCTTTGGGTAGTGTAGGGAGTTGTGCGGGGGTAGTGTTTTAGGGTTTAGGGTAGTGTAGGGGGTCATGCGGGGGGTAGTGTTTTAGGGATTAGGGTAGTGCATTGGTGTTTGGGTAGTGTAGGGGTCATGCGGGGGTAGTATTTTAGGGTTTAGGGCAGTGCAGTGGTGTTTGGGTAGTGTAGGGGGTCGTGCTGGGGGAGTGTTTTAGGGTTTAGGGCAGTGCAGTGGTGTTCGGGTAGTGTAGGGGGTCGTGCTGGGGGAGTGTTTTAGGGTTTAGGGCAGTGCAGTGGTGTTCGGGTAGTGTAGGGGGTCGTGCTGGGGGAGTGTTCGAGGGTTTAGGGCAGTGCAGTCGTGTTCGGGTAGTGTAGGGGGTTGTGCTGGGGGTAGTATTTTAGGGTTTAGGGTAGTGCAGTGGTGTTCGGGTAGTGTAGGGGGTCGTGCTGGGGGTAGTGTGCTAGGGTTTAGGGCAGTGCAGTGGTGTTTGGGCAGTGTAGGGGGTAATGCTGGGGGTGGTGTTTTAGGGTTTAGGGCAGTGCAGTGGTGTTCGGGCAGTGTAGGGGGTCGTGCTGGGGGTGGTGTTTCAGGGTTTAGGGCAGTGCAGTGGTGTTCGGGCAGTGTAGGGGGTGGTGTTTCAGGGTTTAGGGCAGTGCAGTGGTGGTCGGGCAGTGTAGGGGGTCGTGCAGGGGGTGGTGTTTCAGGGTTTAGGGCAGTGGTGTTCGGGCAGTGTAGGGGGTCGTGCTGGGGGTGGTGTTTCAGGGTTTGGGGCAGTGCAGTGGTGTTCGAGCAGTAAAGGGGGTCGTGCTGGGGGTGGTGTTTCAGGGTTTAGGGCAGTGCAGTGGTGTTCGGGCAGTGTAGGGGGCGGTGCAGGGGTGGTGTTTCAGGGTTTAGGGCAGTGCAGTGGTGTTCGGGCAGTGTAGGGGGTGCTGCAGGGGGTGGTGTTTCAGGGTTTAGGGCAGTGCAGTGGTGTTCGGGCAATGTAGGGGGTCATGCAGGGGGTGGTGTTTCAGGGTTTAGGGCAGTGCAGTGGTGTTCGGGCAGTGTAGGGGGTCGTGCTGGGGCTGGTGTTTCAGGGTTTAGGGCAGTACAGTGGTGTTCGGGCAGTGTAGGGGGTCGTGCTGGGGCTGGTGTTTCAGGGTTTAGGGCAGTGCAGTGGTGTTCGGGCAGTGTAGGGGGTTGTGCTGGGGCTGGTGTTTCAGGGTTTAGGGCAGTGCAGTGGTGTTCGGGCAGTGTAGGTGGTCGTGCTGGGGCTGGTGTTTCAGGGTTTAGGGCAGTGCAGTGGTGTTTGGGCAGTGTAGGGGGTCATGCTGGGGCTGGTGTTTCAGGGTTTAGGGCAGTGCAGTGGTGTTCGGGTAGTGTAGGGGGTCTTGCTGGGGCTGGTGTTTCAGAGTCTAGGGCAGTGCAGTGGTGTTCGGGCAGTGTAGGGGGTCTTGCTGGGGCTCGTGTTTCAGGGTTTAGGGGCAGTGCAGTGGTGTTCGGGCAGTGTAGGGGGTCGTGCTGGGGGTGGTGTTTCAGGGTTTAGGGCAGTGCAGTGGTGTTTGGGCAGTGTAGGGGGTCATGCTGGGGCTAGTGTTTCAGGATTTAGGGCAGAGCAATGGTGTTCAGGCAGTGTAGGGGGTTTTGCTGGAGGTGGTGTTTCAGGGTTTAGGGCAGTGCAGTGGTGTTCGGGCAGTGTAGGGGGTCGTGCTGGGGGTGGTGTTTCAGGGTTTAGGGCAGTGCAGTGGTGTTCGGGCAGTGTAGGGGTGGTGTTTCAGGGTTTAGGGCAGTGCAGTGGTGTTCGGGCAGTGTAGGGGGTCGTGCAGGGGGTGGTGTTTCAGGGTTTAGGGCAGTGGTGTTCGGGCAGTTTAGGGGGTTGTGCTGGGGGTGGTGTTTCAGGGTTTGGGGCAGTGCAGTGGTGTTCGAGCAGAAAAGGGGGTCGTGCTAGGGGTGGTGTTTCAGGGTTTAGGGCAGTGCAGTGGTGTTCGGGCAGTGTAGGGGGAGGTGCAGGGGGTGGTGTTTCAGGGTTTAGGGCAGTGCAGTGGTGTTCGGGCAGTGTAGGGGGTGCTGCAGGGGGTGGTGTTTCAGGGTTTAGGGCAGTGCAGTGGTGTTCGGGCAATGTAGGGGTCATGCAGGGGTGGTGTTTCAGGGTTTAGGGCAGTGCAGTGGTGTTCAGGCAGTGTAGGGGGTCGTGCTGGGGCTGGTGTTTCAGGGTTTAGGGCAGTACAGTGGTGTTCGGGCAGTGTAGGGGGTCGTGCTGGGGCTGGTGTTTCAGGGTTTAGGGCAGTGCAGTGGTGTTCGGGCAGTGTAGGGGGTTGTGCTGGGGCTGGTGTTTCAGGGTTTAGGGCAGTGCAGTGGTGTTCAGGCAGTGTAGGTGGTCGTGCTGGGGCTGGTGTTTCAGGGTTTAGGGCAGTGCAGTGGTGTTCGGGCAGTGTAGGGGGTCATGCTGGGGCTGGTGTTTCAGGGTTTAGGGCAGTGCAGTGGTGTTCGGGCAGTGTAGGGGGTCTTGCTGGGGCTGGTGTTTCAGAGTCTAGGGCAGTGCAGTGGTGTTCGGGCAGTGTAGGGGGTCTTGCTGGGGCTGGTGTTTCAGGGTTTAGGGCAGTGCAGTGGTGTTCGGGCAGTGTAGGGGGTCGTGCTGGGGGTGGTGTTTCAGGGTTTAGGGCAGTGCAGTGGTGTTTGGGCAGTGTAGGGGGTCATGCTGGGGCTAGTGTTTCAGGATTTAGGGCAGAGCAATGGTGTTCAGGCAGTGTAGGGGGTTTTGCTGGAGGTGGTGTTTCAGGGTTTAGGGCAGTGCAGTGGTGTTCATGCAGTGTAGGGGTGTTGTTTCAGGGTTTAGGGCAGTGGTGTTCAGGCAGTGTAGGGGGTCTTGCTGGGGTTGATGTTTCAGGGTTTAGGGCAGTGCAGTGGTGTTCGGGCAGTGTAGGGGGTCGTGCTGGGGGTGGTGTTTCAGGGTTTAGGGCAGTGCAGTGGTGTTCCGGCAGTGTAGGAGGTCGTGCAGGGGGTGGTGTTTCAGGGTTTAGGGCAGTGCAGTGGTGTTCGGGCAGTGTAGGGGGTCATGCTGGGGGTGGTGTTTCAGGGTTTAGGGCAGTGCAGTGGTGTTCGGGCAGTGTAGGGTGTCGTGCTGAGGGGTAGTATTTTAGGGTTTAGGGTAGTGCAGTGGTGTTTGGGTAGTGTAGGGGGTCGTGCTGGGGGTAGTGTTCTAGGGTTTAGGGCAGTGCAGTGGTGTTTGGGCAGTGTAGGGGGTAATGCTGGGGGTGGTGTTTTAGGGTTTAGGGCAGTGCAGTGGTGTTCGGGCAGTGTAGGGGGTCGTGCTGGGGGTGGTGTTTCAGGGTTTAGGGCAGTGCAGTGGTGTTCGGGCAGTGTAGGGGGTGGTGTTTCAGGGTTTAGGGCAGTGCAGTGGAGTGGTGTTCGGGCAGTGTAGGGGGTCGTGCAGGGGGTGGTGTTTCAGGGTTTAGGGCAGTGGTGTTCGGGCAGTGTAGGGGGTCATGCTGGGGGTGGTGTTTCAGGGTTTGGGGCAGTGCAGTGGTGTTCGAGCAGTAAAGGGGGTCGTGCTGGGGGTGGTGTTTCAGGGTTTAGGGCAGTGCAGTGGTGTTCGGGCAGTGTAGGGGGCGGTGCAGGGGGTGGTGTTTCAGGATTTAGGGCAGTGCAGTGGTGTTCGGGCAGTGTAGGGGGTGCTGCAGGGGGTGGTGCTTCAGGGTTTAGGGCAGTGCAGTGGTGTTAGGGCAATGTAGGGGGTCATGCAGGGGGTGGTGTTTCAGGGTTTAGGGCAGTGCAGTGGTGTTCGGGCAGTGTAGGGGGTCGTGCTGGGGCTGGTGTTTCAGGGTTTAGGGCAGTACAGTGGTGTTCGGGCAGTGTAGGGGGTCGTGCTGGGGCTGGTGTTTCAGGGTTTAGGGCGGTGCAGTGGTGTTCGGGCAGTGTAGGGGGTTATGCTGGGGCTGGTGTTTCAGGGTTTAGGGCAGTGCAGTGGTGTTCGGGCAGTGTAGGTGGTCGTGCTGGGGCTGGTGTTTCAGGGTTTAGGGCAGTGCAGTGGTGTTCGGGCAGTGTAGGGGGTCATGCTGGGGCTGGTGTTTCAGGGTTTAGGGCAGTGCAGTGGTGTTCGGGCAGTGTAGGGGGTCTTGCTGGGGCTGGTGTTTCAGAGTCTAGGGCAGTGCAGTGGTGTTCGGGCAGTGTAGGGGGTCTTGCTGGGGCTGGTGTTTCAGGGTTTAGGGCAGTGCAGTGGTGTTCGGGCAGTGTAGCGGGTCGTGCTGGGGGTGGTGTTTCAGGGTTTAGGGCAGTGCAGTGGTGTTTGGGCAGTGTAGGGGGCCATGCTGGGGCTAGTGTTTCAGGATTTAGGGCAGAGCAATAGTGTTCAGGCAGTGTAGGGGGTTTTGCTGGAGGTGGTGTTTCAGGGTTTAGGGCAGTGCAGTGGTGTTCGTGCAGTGTAGGGGGTGTTGTTTCAGGGTTTAGGGCAGTGGTGTTCAGGCAGTGTAGGGGGTCTTGCTGGGGTTGATGTTTCAGGGTTTAGGGCAGTGCAGTGGTGTTCGGGCAGTGTAGGGGGTCGTGCTGGGGGTGGTGTTTCAGGGTTTAGGACAGTGCAGTGGTGTTCCGGCAGTGTAGGAGGTCGTGCAGGGGGTGGTGTTTCAGGGTTTAGGGCAGTGCAGTGGTGTTCGGGCAGTGTAGGGGGTCATGCTGGGGGTGGTGTTTCAGGGTTTAGGGCAGTGCAGTGGTGTTCGGGCAGTGTAGTGTGTCGTGCTGAGGGGTGGTGTTTCAGGGTTTAGGGCAGTGCAGTGGTGTTCGGGCAGTGTAGGGGGTCGTGCAGGGGGTGGTGTTTCAGGGTTTAGGGCAGTGCAGTGGTGTTCGGGCAGTGTAGGGGGTCGTGCAGGTGGTGGTGTTTCAGGGTTTAGGGCAGTGCAGTGGTGTTTGGGCAGTGTAGAGGGTCATGCAGGGGGTGGTGTTTCAGGGTTTAGGGCAGTGCAGTGGTGTTCGGCCAGTGTAGGTGGTCTTGCTGGGGGTGGTGTTTCAGGCTTTAGTGCAGTGGTGTTCGGGCAGTGTAGGGGTTCTTGCTGGGGGTGGTGTTTCAGGGTTTAGGGCAGTGCAGTGGTGTTCGGGCAGTGTAGGGGGTCTTGCTGGGGCTGGTGTTTCAGGGTTTAGGGCAGTGCAGTGGTGTTCGGGCAGTGTAGGGGGTCGTGCTGGGGCTGGTGTTTGAGGGTTTAGGGTAGTGCAGTGGTGTTCGGGCCAGTGTAGGTGGTCGTGCTGGGGCTGGTGTTTCAGGCTTTAGGCAGTGCAGTGGTGTTCGGGCAGTGTAGGCGGTCGTGCTGGGTCTGGTGTTTCAGGGTTTAGGGCAGTGCAGTGGTGTTCAGGCAGTGTAGGGGTTGTGCTGGGGCTGGTGTTTCAGGGTTTAGGGCAGTGCAGTGGTGTTCGGGCAGTGTAGGGGGTCGTGCTGGGGGTGGTGTTTCAGTGTTTAGGGCAGTGCAGTGGTGTTCGGGCAGTGTAGGGGGTCGTGCTGGGGCTGGTGTTTCATGGTTTAGGGCAGTGCAGGTGGTGTTCGGGCAGTGTAGGTGGTCGTGCTGGGGCTGGTGTTTCAGGGTTTAGGGCAGTGCAGTGGTGTTTGGGCAGTGTAGGGGGTCATGCTGGGGCTGGTGTTTCAGGGTTTAGGGCAGTGCAGTGGTGTACGGGCAGTGTAGGGGGTCTTGCTGGGGGTGGTGTTTCAGGGTTTAGGGCAGTGCAGTGGTGTTCGGGCAGTGTAGGGGGTCTTGCTGGGGGTAGTGTTTCGGGGTTTAGGGCAGTGCAGTGGTGTTCGTGCAGTGTAGGGGGTCGTGCTGGGGGTGGTGTGTCAGGGTTTAGGGCAGTGCGACCCCTGACCTTGACTGGTAGGTCGCTCCCCCACCACACAGCTCCGTCTGTGTGCCCTGCTGCTGCCCCTGATTGGGCTCGTTTTCCTTTCTGTGCCCCCTTGCTGCCCCTGATTGTGCTCGTTTTTCCTTTCTGTGCCCCCCTTGCTGCCCCTGATTGTGCTCGTTTTCCTTTCTGTGCCCCCTTGCTGCCCCTGATTGTGCTCGTTTTTTCCTTTCT